>JADAXU010000109.1:0-98999 GCA_018340775.1 Taxus wallichiana var. yunnanensis | reverse complement strand
AATTAATCTAAAACATGAATCCAATGAGTACAACTTTGTCCAATTTGGTGGAGTGTGGAGGAAGATACAAGGTGTAGATATAAAGGCATCATTTTACAATTTTTATAACTTTTATCCTTGTTCCTCATTTCTCTCGCATTCGACTATACTAGGTTTTCTCTACCTTTATTTTCCAACTTTAAAGAGGCTTCGGAGAACATGGAGGCTCATGGAACTGGGGTAAAATGTTCCTAGCACACCCAAAGCCACCACTTTCTCCGTATATCACTCTTGCCCCACCCTTTTCTTTGTTTTTGGATTCCATTGACCGAGATACTTAACTCCGCAGGGAACTAGTTCCCCACACCTATTTTCTTTATGAACACCATATGCTCACATTTTATATTACAACATATACCCTTTATTAATAAACCTTATGACCATTTCAAAGAACTTGATGCCACACGAAACAATTTACCCATAGTCCCTTGTACTCCACACCTATCCTCACTTCACCTTAGTAAATTTCCTCAAAGTTGCTAGTAGGGAACTAAGTGTTCCCCAGGAATTCTTCCTCACCCATTTGGTTCTTTCAATGGGCCCCTCACCCACAATAAACTACATCCTTCCCATCCCTTGACTTGTGGTTCCTTTGGGGTTTTAGGGAACCCCGACTCAATGAAACTAGTTCCTCCAATTCCGTTGAGACCAAAATATCCACACTTACCCATCTTTGTTCCCCTTATTCATATTGTGGGCTTGTTTGGGGTGTTAGGAATCGAAGTTACACCCAACCAAGTTCCATCTCGACCTCTGTAGACTTGTAATACACTATAGAGACCTTATTTTCTCCTTTCTCCCAAGTTTTCTTACTCTTTTTGATTTTATAGGATCTTAGGAGTTAGAAAAAAAGAAAAAAACACCAAAAACCATTTTTCTCAATTTTGTCCATTTTTTTAGTTTATCCTTGTCTAAGAAAAGATAAAATGCAAATTATCAAAATTACCTCTCGAGAGAATTTTGGATAACAATTTGGTGACTCAATAGGACTATCTCGCTTGCCATACAAAGTGATCGGTTTCCTTACAACATCCATTGGGCATATAGTCATCTTGGTAACCATAAAACTGATCTAAAACTTGAAACTCAAACCTTGAGCCACTTGAAGCACTACTTGGGTTATGGCAGAATCGATCACTCATATCACTAAAAATCTTCTCGAGTAAGGTTTTTGTGAGTGGGAAACAAATTTATCTTGTAAATTCATCTTCCTTTCTTCTGCAATCGAACAAGAACTGGACCTTTCACCCCGAACCTACTAGGAACACTTCCTAGAGCTAAAGCTAAGCTGAAACTACTTGAGATATTCACAATTTCATAAGATTTTATCTTTAAAAAAATTCAATGAGTGTGGGAAAATGATTTCAGTTTATATTCTTCTTGAAACTAAGGATAACCTTGAAGAAACTCAAGAGGGATGACAAAAAAACTTGATATTATGATCAAATAAGAGGCACTATAAATTCAAAATAAAAATAATATGAAGAGATAAGAGGATGAGAAAATAGAAACTATCTCTAAATCTGATTTTTAGTTTCTCTGCATTCAAAATTTCCCTAAGATGGTAACTACTCCATGAAAATTTGAACTTCTTCCAACAAAACCTTTTCAACCTTCATGAATATGTGCAAAGAGACCATCTAGAAGCAATAAAACCTTTATAAGGAACTTAGGTAAGAGAAACGTAATCTACCAACAAAAAGTGTGTTGAAATCACTTGAGGAATTAGAAACCTAAGCTAATATATACAAAGATGATATCTTACTTCATTAACAATGATTTAGATGGAATCCATTGACAGAATCTACAGTGCTTCTCTATCCAACTTTAACAGTTGGAAAATATTTTTTTCTTGCATCTTGAGATCATGTAGGGACCACTCCATATATTATCAAACTTATAATGTTTACCTATTTTATCCCTATCAGCATGCCATTTAGAACAAAATATTCCTCCTGAAGCTTCGGCTTTGGCCTTCTTGTCAAAACTTCTCTTAATCGAACTTGGTATTTCTCCATGGTTTACATTAATTAGTCTATCGATCCTCCAACTCCATGAGCTATGCATATATGAGTTTCATGGATCCAAATTCAAATAATTCCAGCTACTTGAGAAGTTCCAATACATGAAATTCAAGAGATATGGGTATCTTTTCTTCTTTTCCTTATAATATCTTATAGGAGAGTTTCCAATTGATATCTTTGGTGTCATTCTATAATCCCACAAGGCTGATTTCATTTTAATGTGCCACATTATTTGATTCTCATCCAAATTCCTAATGATCCTCAATATATTTTTGTTCATGGACTCAACTTGATCATTACCTTTGGGGTAATAGGTAGAGAAATTTCTCAAATATATATCATTCTTCAAATACAAATCATAATTTTTTTTGCCAAGGAATGCTAGAGCATTGTCGGATATGATAGGAGATGGAATGCCAAACCTATTTAATGATGGACCCATTTTCCTCCTTGAGTGTTGTTGCTCTTCATCCACTTGGTGAAATATTTGGTTCCCGTGAGAATCCACTTGTGGCCTTAGATTGAGTTTGTAGTGATGACCCCAATGAAATCCCATCCCTAATGCATGAATGCCTCATCAAATACTATTGGGTGTAGTGGAGGAGTTCTAGCTTTTCTTTTCCCATGAAAAACACACATTTCATGCACTTTTTGATCCATACATAACAATCACTTTGAATATAGTGGGACAATAGTAACCATATTTCATGATTACGAGAGCTATGAATCATGGAACAAAATGACCTCTAAACTCCCCATCATGGAACTCATGTGAAACCCTTTCCATTTTATTTGTTGTAATGCACCTCAAAATAACTCCATTCACATTCTTCTTGAACAAAATGCCATCAATAAGAACATATGGAATAGATTGGAGCCTGAAATACCTTCTTTTATATTTTCTTAATCCCTGAGGGAATTGACCTATTAGAAGAAATTGGATCAAATTTTGAGTCCAACAAGGGGTGGGTATAACATCAATTTTTGTTATTGATTTTCCTCGAGCACTATAATAGCCCCTTCTTCATCCTTTGACTATATGTGCTCATTTGAAATCAACTACTAACACAAGAATTTGAACCAAAATAGCTTAGTTACCTTGATCTCAATATAGTACTCCATCATTTGGGTAATCCACCCAGATTTTTTTCATTTAAATATTTTATCGAAGGTAGAGTTTATTTTAAGAAGCCTCTAGAAAATTGGAGCTCGAAAATATCTAACGAATATACCCTGGAACCACTTTCTCTCGAAAAGTGAATTTTCACGATTTCTAAGTCAAATTTTCATCTATCAATTTTTTAAGGGGATCATTTTTTGGTGTCATGCGACAAAAACCTTGATGTCACATGACATAAAAATAATGCTCCCCTTTTCGATCATCTCGCAACCCCTTATCGTGCATCAACACCCTCCCTCATCACATGTCAACACCATCTTTGTCATGCATCTGCAACCTCATTTTCGAGTGTCAATACCCTCTCTTGTTTCTAACCCATGATGTGTGCTTGATAGGGAAAATGATGTTTTATTCAATCATCTTGTACAATTCCTTCTTGATAAGAGGCTTATGTGGGATTCACTAGAATTTTTCTATTCTAATAGTTTAGCTTTTGAATCTAGTTAAATATTATGTTGTGCTAAACTAGGATCAAATCCCCTTAGATATTCATAAATCCATGCAAATATATCAGAAATTCTTGACAAAGTTTTATGAACTCATGTTTTTCTTATTGAGTAATTACTTTGCTAATTTGGAGCACTATGTCTTCCTCAACAAAATAAACTCTAAATCTTCACCGTGACCATGGTGTTTTCTTTTCCTTTCCTAAACCGGTCATTTGAATTGAATATTCATTCTAGATTTGAATTGAATATTCATTCTAGATTTATTAGCTTTTGGAAGCTTTTGTTTTGATATGGACTACTTGATCACCATATTGATTCTACAATTAATATTGGTTTCTCGAAGAGAACTTAGCCTCTTCTTGAAGGAAATTGATGATTTTTGGTCACTTTCAAATACCTATCAACTTTGATTATTATCTAGAATATTTTGTCTCACTACCACCTTGATATGAGGTTGTTCTTTTCCTTTTTGATATCTTCAGCAATATCAAATATTTCACAATCGCTACAAGACTATCTACACGTTGTTCTTCTTTCTTGTTATGGAATTGATGTATAATTATTCAAAGTATTATATGAGATCCCATACCCTATGTTTATATATCTTGAGTAGGTCATTCTTAGTTGCATTTATCCCTCTAACCTGATTCACAACTAACTCACTGTCCCCAAATGTTTGCAAGTTCTTGATATTTTTCTTCCTTTCCCAATGTAATCCATGGATAAGTGACTCATACTCTGTTATGTTATTTGAGAAACTAAACTGAAATATGAAAGTAGAGTAGTATTTGATACCTTTGGGAGACACAAGCACTACTCCTCCTCCTACACCTTGTCTTCTCCTTGAACCATAAAATACCATTTTTGCCAAACTCCATTTTCATATTCATCATCTGGTTTGGTGACACTAGGAAGAGGTGCATTTTTTTCATGTAGAAATACATACCCAATTCAACCTCCTTCATTTCCTTATATGGATCACAATGATGTCATTCATTTTTCCATTCTTCAATTGTCAAATATGGAATACCTCTAATTTTAGTCTATGTATCATGATTGTTTGTGTAATATTCTTAATCAAATAATTTTCAGTTGGCATTGATAGGGTTTGGAAAATAAGACACGATATGGTATGTGACAATTATCTTTGACCTAATAGTGGCTTCGGCTCCATATCTGGTCCGAAGAGCATGTGGGAGAAATCAGCTTACAATTATGCCCCAATCTTAGTAGTGAAATCATGAGATAAACATAAAGCAAAGAGTGGAGGTAGTTTAATCATAGATATATCTTGAGGTACTGTGACATTGGGACATACATATAGTGTAAGGTTTAGACCTTTAATGACTACAAAAGTTCCCACTATTGTCCCATCCAATTGCACCACTCCTTTTGATATAGTCTCATACTTGAAGCCTAACTGATCTACAATTTTATTTTGAATCACCAAGCTACTTCCCACTAATTCAATTATGTAGCTATGTACTAGGCTATCCCCTATGATTAAAGAAATGTAGAATGGTGGAGGATTCATGGTTGTACTTTGTTTAACTCCTTGTTGCTGTACCGCATTATTGAGAATTTTTTTCTTCGGTCCTTGGATGATTTGATTGAGATGGAAAAGTTGGCCATGGTTACTGTGAATAATTTCTATTCCCTAGAATTGTTAATGACTTCCACATAGATATACTTATGTTTTATTTCTTCATTTGATCAATGATATCGAATGGATTTGAACTTCCTTTTATTGTCCTTTTTCAACACCGCTTTCTCTTGTACATGAGATGATATAATAGGTCCCTTAGGATGATTTTCTTATTTTGGGATTGTGTTTGGGCTGCCAAATCCTTAAAGTGTGAGAGAAGGTTGAGAAGGACTTGCATTTGATTGTTTTCCCTCTTATATAGATATTTTCTTGGATCATGTGTTTGCTCTACACCCTAACAAAGAGATTTATTTATACCAAAAATCCTCTACTTACTAATTCAAAAGAAAAGTTTCACCTTGAGGTGTCTCTTGAGAAATTGTTTTTTGATGATTTTCATCATCAATTATTTCTTTAGAAGTATAAGAGATTTGTACCATTAAATTTGGATTCATGGCACCATTGAACCATACTTATTGGTTATGTGGTTGACCACAAGGAAAGCACCATTCATAATCTTGTACCAATTTTTTTTGAATGGGAACCAGAGATTTAGATGAAGAGGATGCATTAGGATTATAAGGTTGGAATTACCTAGAACTGGGAAACTAAATTTGTTTCGATTTGCAACTTGAGCATGCGGTCTATTTGACCGATATGGGAGTTTTTGGTTGGTATTAAGGTTGATAAGGTCTTAAAAATTGATGTTGTTGCCTCTTGATTGTCACCAACACATTCCCTATATTTTTAATTATTTTATGATCTCTTGGATATCATCTAAGGTGTTTAAAGAGGTAGAAGCCTCATTAGAATTTTGATTTCTAGGAGTAGGGATAAGATTTAATTTAGGTGTTTGGCTAGAACTGGGATTTCCTATCTCTAGATAAACAAATGTAGGTGGCCTAGGAGAAATTTTACTTGCTTGAATTAGACAATTCTTATCTCTAATAACTACTGCATAGACTCCTGGAAATTTAAAACTTCCCATGGATTACACCATACCAACAATATCATAATTAAGAGATTTTAAGAAGTAGATAAATACACCTTTAGCAGATTGGTCTTATAAGAATCGAACTTTCTCCCATGTCCTCTGGAGCCTAAAGTTAAAATCTACCATGGCTTCACTCAGAGCTCTCTTTATGGTGGTAAATTTCTCTAGAAATACATGTTATCCCCCTCTCCAAAATAATTGTAAAGGGCTATGCACAGGTCATTCCAATTTTGAATTGATATTTTTTTAGACTCCACGAACCTTTGTAAATCCTTCCCTTTAAATGGGGAAGCTAGAAGTTTCACAACTACATTGATGTCAAAATTTTCATAGATTGCACACATAGTTTCAATGTCTTAGATATGATCATCCGGGGTAGTGTGATTCTCCCGTAAAAATGGAATGCATTTCGATGCTACCACTATAATAGGATTTTTGCATTGAGGAAAGTGGACTATTTTTGTGAAGTTAACAAATTTATTTTTCTCTTGTGAAGCCATTATGATGGGTCTAAGAACTCTAGTGGATTGTAATAAGGGCCTACCAGGTTGGTGGTGTGGAAAGATTTGTGTTTGGTACAGATGGTAATCTCTCGATCTTTCCTTCCCATTCTTTCTCTACCCGTGATAGTTTTAGATATTCAAATACTCCTTCTCTTTTCCTAAACCTTTTTGGATCCTTCTCATGAATCGAGACACTTGGATTTCTAAAGCAAGTGGATTTTAATACTAGGAGTCACCCGATGTGTTTTTGCAGCCTCCAAAGGCTATAATTTTACCAAGATACACATACAAACTTGATAAAACTTGAAATATTGACTTTGTAGGTATAACCGGTGTGCAAAAACTATTATAAAAAAATAACACCCTCTAATTTTCTTGCATGTGAATGGAATGGGAAATGAGTGCTTTTTCATAAACATGGAATTATCCTAGGTGTGGAACCATGAAGATGAGATAATTCTCTATAGAAGGTTTTTCCTCTTCCTAATTTAATGCTAAAGCACTCCTAATGATGTAAATATAACTATCTACTCCTATTCTATGATTCCAAGGAAAAGGGAAAAAGGAAAATGTATCAAAATGAAGAAATCCTACACTAAGGAGAAGATAACACTAAGAGAAGGTGGGTTAGAAATTCTCTATTTGCTCCTACATTCTTCTATAGGTTATTGGATCTTCAAGCCTTAGAGTGTGTGATCATATGAAGAAATAAAATCAAGTTTTGTGGTTATTCTTCAACCCTTGCTTGTGTTTCATTGCATTATCTTACCTCTACATTACATTTAAAGGTATTTTGTGTATTTTATAATTTCTTGCAAGCTCTAAATGGTTGTGTTTAATGGAAATGGTGTTGTGAATGTGTGTTTATAGATTGTGGTGTTCTACATACCATCTCTACTCCTTTTTATTTTCATTCATTAGTCTATCCCAACCACCCTTCTCTTGGTGTTATCACCTCCTTAGTGTAGGATTTCTTAATTTTCATGCATTTTACTCTCTCTTTGGTCCTTGGAATCATAGAATAGGAGTAGATAGTTGTATTTACAGCATTAGGAGTAGATTCAAAATTATCTTAGAAAGATGAATGAACCTTCTCTTGAGAATTATATCAATTCCATGGTCCCATACATAGAGATAATTACATGTTTCCTAAAAGTATTGATTTCCCATTCTATTCACATGAAAGCAAATCAAAGGAATTTTTTATTGGTGATAACAGTTACTTTTTTGTCTCTTAACACTAGATGGAGCTCTCGTAATCCTTTGTTTAAGTTCAAGTAACCATTTTGACTATAAATTTCTTATACGTAAGAAACCCACTTTTATCGCAACTACTCCTAAACCTTTAAAATTTCCCTAAATCTCCAAAAGTATTTACAATATGTTCTTATATCTTCACTACCACTTTAAGATAATTGTGGACCTTTAATTAATTCCTTGAGGATGAACACCGCCTTAAGAAGGCCGAAATAACCTTTCTAGGATCACTCGAGAAACTAGCCGTTGGAAACACTTTTTTTGAATGAAATGAAATGATATTGAAACAAAATTTAAAACACTAGGAAATCTTATTCAAAAACTAGCATAAAATACAAGTCCAGATCAACATGACACTAGAGTAAATTGACCAAGAGAGGGTTTTGGGAAGACTCAAGAGAAAATTTTAATATTTTTGTATTTTTACATGCTTAATTTAATGAATATTTGTGCAACAAATTTTAATGAAAATAGATGTTTCTAGCATGCAAACTTATTCTATATTTATTGCAATGAGGTTAGGATAAGAAAGAACCCAAGAATCTCAAGATAGTGCATGGACTAGGTCCTTATCCATTTGTATATAGAGTCACAAAAATATACACAAAAATTCCTTTATTGAACACATAGAGACACAAGAAATGAACACACAACAATGAAAGGAAAACACACAAAAATAAAAGGAAACAACCTACATCATCTTTGTACATGCTAGGGAAATCCTACTTTTATTAAACTAATGATTTTGATTGAGTTCTTACCCATGAGTGGGTAACATCAATGCCTTTCTTCTACAAATCCATTGATAGGTACATTTGAAGTATGAAACTTTCCTCTCCATCTTGGGAAATATATCATCATTTATATCAAAATTGATGACCTACTTATTCAATAAATTTCCTTTTTCAACTTCAAACCCTCTTTCCATATTCTCATTGATTATCAATTTCATTCCACATATATATTTTTCATTTCTTCCATGAAGATGAACCTCATTCATACTTGACTTCTTTCCAAACCGAGGTTTATTTTCTTCCATGTCTATTTGATTCATGACCACTTCTTCCACTAGTTAATTCTCAACATATGATTTGGAAAATTCAAAATTGTTACCAATCCCTAATATTCCATGTTTCTCAATTTGACCAAGAAGCCATCCTTTTTCACATACTTTATCTCTTTCTCCAAATGATTCCTTATATAGTGTGGCATGTTTATCGCACCATTCTCTAAAAAAAATGAAGGACTCAAATTTTGGTATGCAACATGAAAACTATCATCTTCTTCATCTTGTTTACCTTGAGATTCAAAACCATTTTCATGCTGAGAGAATCCTTTTATTGAAAGAGTGATCACTAAAAGTTGATTTATATTGAGAATAAAATCATGCTTAGTATTAAGCAATATTCCATTTCTCAAATTTTATTTGAGAATGTTTCCATCCTTATGAAAAGGGAATGAGAGAAATATTAGATCCAATGCATTCATTCTATAATATTGATCACCAAGAAAAAATAATCCACTTCGTGATGAAATATTACTCACCTTTGATATATTCCCATTTAAGAGGAAGAAACATGTTGTCTTTCTTGTATCTGTTTTCATCTTCTTGGAATGAGAAAGAGAATTTTTCATATTCACAAGCATACTCATCCCATGTAACCTCATACTAAGAATCTAGAACATGATTTGAAATATTTAACTTACTTGATAAGAAAATGCAGAGTAACAATCCTTCTTCTTTATCCGGATATTTATCATCACTTTAAGATTTCCTTGTTACAAGTTGAGACTCTCATCATCATCATAAACATTCAGTGTAGAAACTTCATTTATGCTCTCATCCCAAGGAAATACATACTCTCAAACTTTGATTTCATCGAATCATGACTATTATCTTGGATTGGCTTCGTGATGATTAGAAATTATTCCATCAATATGGGAAGCTCAAAATCATCATCGAAAGTCATGAAAATATTGCAATATTTGGAATTTTGACATGGGATGTTTGTTGTTGGGTCATTGGGTCTTTGGATAGTATACTTCATTATTCGATGGGAAAGAATTTATTTTTTACCATTAACCGGGATGGTGGCATGTAACCAATCTATTTGCATATCTCCTCTAACATCTCAAAAAAATCAGCCCAATAAAATACCATATGAGGTAGGCTTGTCTGCTACAAGTATTCTCATCCGATCTTCTTATCGGGAAGTGCACCAATACTACCTCAACATCCTTGATTTATCCCATAAGGGTAATTTATTTCCTTTCCATAGAGATACAATGTACAGGTAGGTAGGAGAGGGAGAGGATAAGGGATTTAGAAAAACTTTTAGGTATGACATTTTCCAAACCACTCGATTCAATGATGTAATTGTTCAATTTTTACCCATTCACCAAAGAAGGCTATATAGAAAGGTTATAACTTCCTAGAGGTAGAGATTATGGAAGAAATATAATTAATAGATAGAGAGGATTGATCGACATAAGGTAGTTCTTTGGTGATGGAATCAGAGGACATGAAACATAACTACTTCCATTGATATGTTAAATGAGTTTCTCAAGTTGTTTGGGATGATTACTCAAGTATAAAGAGTTCCCACCATCCTCCTGAGTTATTTTATTATTAAAAATATTATTGAATAAATTATTGACATTGATATAATACTATTTAATCATTATATGGTTTTTTCATAAATTACTCTTGTGACATAGGTGGCATTTGAGGCACGTTGTGCCAATAAACTTTGTTGTGATACATATTGCTAGTTTCTTGTACCCACACTATTATGGATACTAACAGATGCAACTTAGATGGATTTTACTAGATATATGATGGATGAATGATGAATCTATTTCATATTGTGACAATTAATTATGATTATTACAATTTTTATGTTATCATGGAATAACTTAGATGAATCCTATGTTTTTATCTACTATAGAAACATGAGTTACATTTTAGATATTTATCTTGTTTGGATATTGGTTTATTTTGTTTTTGGTTTGTTGATCATAAGTGAAATAATTATCGACATCGTATAGTTCAAATGAATATCATGATTGATTTGGTTGTCATTATATTGGATTATTTCTTTGATTTATTATTTATCGAGAAGGTGTTTTTAATGTGCTAATTGAGTGTGTAAATTATAGTTCATAGGAGAATGTAGGTTTCAAAGTTACTCCTCAAGTTACAAAAGAGGATGACTTGGCCGAGTCCTTTAGCCATGCATGATCTTCTTTATTCTTGTTTGTTTGTGGTGTATTCATGTTTGGACACCATTGGTGATTCCTAATGTATCTATGTTAATTTTAATTTGTTTAAGCCTTGTGATAAGCTAGTTTAGGGACTTAATGGTCCCCACATGCATTAGAGATGTTTTATGTTAATTAATCTTGTTTTTAGTGGTTTGAGACCATCTAATTAACATTTGGTGGGCCCACCACCTCTTCTTTTGAGAAAATTTACCCAATCTCGAATTCGGGATATATGTTGTATGTGTAAGGGTATCTTTTCATGTTGGGGTCTTCCTTACACTAAAATGAGCCCCTTGTACCCTACCTATGGGTATGAGGGTCTCTTTTCAAGGCCAAATGGGATTTTCCTCCCATTTGAACCTCTCATATCACCATCTTGTAAGTATGGTTGATTTTTGTGTTTTTCTTAAAAGTTGAAGTGTGTTGGCTTATTAGCATTTTAGGAAATTTGGGAGATTACTTCCTAAATGTGTTTTGTTTTATTCTCATTGGGATTTTGGAATATTTTTTGGAGAATGAGATGGGTGACACATGTCACCCTCTCATTTTTGAGGATTTTGTTTGTTTCTTCTTTTTATACCTCCTCATGGAGAGGGGCATGGACTATTTTGGGCTTGCCATTTTACTATGATAGTTGGAGAAACCTTAGAGCTACGATCTTGGAGCTTGAGGTGTTTGGATTGTTTTAGAGAGGGATAACTTGTTTTGAGGTAGGCCTTCATGCCTCTCATTTTTAATTTCTTAGTATGTTACATAAAAGAAAGATGGTTGTCTTGGATTTCTTGAATGTTTGCATGTTTTTATGGGTGTCTTCGTAAATCTTGTTTTTTCTTATTTTCTCCATCAATCCTATGTTGTGGCAGATTTTAGAAATTTAGGGGAAGAGGAGGAAATACCCTCTTACACCACATTGATTGATGTGAAACCATGATGGTATTTCTATTATTTTCTCCCCTCATATGGTTTGATGTGGAAGAAGGACTACTCATATGGTTTGAACCTCCTTTTCCATCCTTGGCTAGGAAACCATGCTTGGTTTGAAAATCCTCCCAAGGAGGAGGCTTGGTGTTTGGGATGGAGTGATAAGGAGGTTATTTTTGAATGGAGAGATAAGGAGGGTATTTTGGATATTCTTATAGTGTTCCTATGGTTGGTTCACATTATGGCTTATTATGGGCTCCTTGCCACTCTTCCCCTTTGAGGAAAACATGGAGTTTTCCTCTTGTGATATTGGTGTTCTTTTGGTGTTTGTGTGTTTATATTTTTATCTATGATTGTCACCCTTTGTCTCACTTTACTTGTGTAAACTTGAGGCATCTATTTTCTCTCCCATGGGCTTGGAGGGAGGCTAGCATGTCCTCTATTTGGTGGAGATGGCATGTGATGATTCCATTTGGTTGGGAGGAAACCGAGATCCTTTCTCTTGTTCTTTGAAAACTCTCTTATCGTGTGGAAGTTTATAAAAATACACTTGGAGCATGGAAGAAAAAAGTTGGAAAATTTGGCATGTTGTTCCCCATTTTGGGAGGCTTGTCCTCTTGCATTTTAGTATGCTTTTGTATTGATGTTGTAATAATTGTTAAGTCTTATCCTATCTTGGGATGAAGCTTGAATCCTTGCACTTGAAATGTTGTGTCATTTTATCCTCTCTTGGTGAAGAAGGATTGGCATATTGTATACTTGTTTCTACATGTTGTAATGGAATCCTATCCTTGATTTTGTTGCATGTTTTGTAAACCTTGTTTAATGGAATTTTTTTAGTACACTTTCATCTATTGAAAATAATATTGTAAGGCTTGGATTATGGGATTGGGAGGTTTATTTTTCATTTGTATTGTAATGAATATTTGAAGGAATGGATGTATGTTGAGTAACTAAAATTGTTTACACCTTGATCTATTGGTTTTTATTATTGTATTGAGAGAAAAGATTTTTCACTTATTAGTTCATTGTGTTATCAAATGATGTCCTACTTGTATGAGTTGTGGAAATAAAGAAAGCATATTTTTTTGTTGCATTTCTAAGCATATCTTAGTACTTGAAATGTGAAGTGTTAATGGTTTTTTTTTCAACTTTGTAATATCAAAGATAAAAAAGAAGATTTGTTACAATTCTTACTCTCATTTTGATAGACTTTGAGAATAGGAATATAGTAAGCATGTTATAGATTTAGCTAAATATCCTCTCTATATTTTCAAGAAATTTAGTGACATGAAAGAAACAATAAAGCTTATGGTTGAAAATTTCTTTTAGTTTAAATCTCTTGCATTTTGTGCCCAAAAGTGTGAATTATTTTAATCTATCCTTTACTCTTGAAATTATTGCACCATTATTCTATTCTTAAGAGTTATTTTCTTAAAAGAAAATAAGAAAGGACTTTTAATAAGATTATTTTTCATGATGTTTCCATCCTTATTATCCCGGTTAATTATTTTAAACCAGATTTAAGGAATGTCATTTTATACATATATATACCTTTTATACATTACACACACACACACACACACACACTATATATTTCATCTCATATATTCGAGATATATACATAATGGTGAGAAAATGTTAGAAACCTGAAATCATAATCACTACCCCCTTAACGCCCAAAAATTTAAACGTATTATATATATATATATATATATATATATATATATATATATATATATATATATATATATGTATATATATATGTGATTTGTGTGTGTGTGTGTGTGTGTGTGTGAATAGTTTTATATTGTAAATAGGAATCGGTTGTGTCATATAGTTATTAACAAAGGGTAAATAGTAAATAAAACACATCTGGGGAAAATGGCCACGCTGCCGCGCCCCCACTTTCCATACTTTGAAACCATAGTGTGGTGTGGCCATGGCCACACCATAGTCACCCATGGTGTGGCCTTGACCACACCACTCTCCCTCACCAAACCAACCACCGCTCGTGGCCATGCCATCCTGTCCAAAAATTTGCACTATTAGCCATACTTTGACCTACAAATTTTGACCTACTTTGTTTTATATATATATATATGTGTGTATGTATATGTGTGTATGTGTGTGTGTGTGTGTGTATGTATGTGTGTATGTATGTATGTATATATGTATGTATGTATATGTATATGTATATGTATATGTATATATGCATAAAGGAAATAAAAATGAAACCCCAGTTAGTGGAAATAAAGGGAAAAAATATCGTACAAACCACTTATCTAAAATATAAATTCAAAAATAATGATAAGGGGTACTACTCATCCATTAAAATTTGATCATTATGAAAATGAAGCTCCCAAATGGCCTCCATGGCCTTCTTCTTCCTCCCTAGTTCAACCTACACAATTGAGGAGAAAATAAGTAAACCAAAAGTAAAAAGGAGAAAACATAAAGGTGAGGATTAGGGTTGTGGGATATCCCTAAAATCTAGGGTTGAGAATAAAAGAATCCAAGGGAATAGATTAAATCTTACAATTGTAAATTGGTGGGATAGATATATATTTTGGCTATTGGGTAAAATTTAATTTAAAATGGGACTTAGGGGATTTAACTAGGAAGCATGGGGAGTTGCATGGGTGTAATTTAAATATGTTGGGAAATAAACTAACAAGTGCAAAACAACATGACCTAAAGGAATTTCCTAATTGACCATGGTGGGCTCAATCTTAAAATGTGGCATTTATTAAATGAATTAAATATGTAAATTTTGATAAAATGGTACTTTGTTTTAATCAAGGGATAAGGTAGATTTATATTGTTAAAGTGTAAATTTTGGAATTAAATTATTATAAAAACATACGGCAAAGGTGAGGCCTGGGTGGCCTAATGAATGCATTTTTCATAAATTAATTTAAGTTTAGTTACATTGTACAAGGGGTATGTCACCTCAATAAACATAATGGAAAATATAATATTATTAGTACATTACGGGTTATATATGAGCATAGTTTGGGAAAGAATAAATTATAATAAATATATAAATAAAATTACTACCCAGATTTTTAGGTGTTTGAGTTTTGAACCAAGTGCCAAAATATGGGGAACTAAAAGTACTCATATTCGAAATATGGAATTTTGATTTTCTAAAATTGTCAATGATATATAGGGTGAGGAAGTGGTAGGAACATCAAAGATTGCGGAAGCCTTGTTATGAATGTTATTAGGATTTACAAAAAAATATTTTTCAAGGGAAATTAAATGAAACTTAACTCTTGAGCTGGAAAGACTCTTTGTTGAAGTAGGCTCATGACTCTTCTTAGCTGAACCTATGGAAGTGGACTTCAATGTTCCTCATTTTCTTGTTGTTTTTTATGAGTCACCATTTGAGGATTCAATTTCTTATCTTGGGAAGCAAAAGAAGAGCCTTCTTTCTCCTTTTGTGATCAAGTGAATATTGCATAGGAGTAACTATATGTGGATTCTTCATCATCAAGTATACATTCACAAATCCGATCTAAGAACATTCTTCTTCTCCTTCATTTTTAACTTCTGATTCAAAATTTTCTTCTTCATCATCTTCATTGATCTCGCATATTGCATTGACCGCAGATCCTCCAAGGCAAGCCTTCGGGGTGCTCTTGTAATCTGGTTCCTATTCAAAAAAATTGAGCTACTCGTTGAGAAACTTATTTACTCATCATTGTCAAGTCATTTTCCAACTTTTGTAACAATTGATCAGCTCTCTCATCTTTGGAAATTTGGGTCTTATCTTTCGTTAAAGGATTTTTGACCTTTCTTTAAAAGATGAGGTCATCTTCCACCTCAACAACAATTTCTTGAGCATGGTCCAAATATCCTAGTTGAACTCTTCATAAGAGGAAACTCACTTCAAGAAATTGAGAATTCACAAAAACATCTTCAATAGGAATTATGATGGTGGGAATATTGTTGGTTAGCTTGTTTAAGTTTTTATGAAATCTCTAATGGAGTCTTGTGTTTATTTATTCATTTGAATAATTTGAGAAAGGATGGAATCAAAATCTTTGACAGTCTTGAATATTTCTTCAAACTTAATTTTCATACCACCCCAACCATAGATTTAGTGTGGAGGAAAATAATAGAACCATTTTGATGTGACATCTTGTAATGTTTTGATGAACAACCACACTACAAAATCTTCATGTTGCACTATAAGGATGGCATAGGTTGTGATGAAGGATATGATATGATCATCAAGAATTTGATTTACATCTCCATAGAATATCATAAATTTATTTCTTGATCCTTGTGGAAGTTCATGGAATGGTGGAGCTAGAGCCAATAAACCAAGTGTTTGTGCCCATGGTATTGGTGCTTATGCTTCCATTTTAGGTTATTTTCTTTCTTATTCTTGTGGAATTAAGACTAGTGGTTTTGTAACTAGTTCTTTAGTATGAATTTCAGAGCATCTCAAGTAACTTAACTTCTTACTTAGGTAAAATAAAAATTCTAAAACCATCCCTTTGTTGTTCCTCAAATGTGGGGTCAACAATGCCACATATGTGATCAGCTTAGGTGTACCTTCTTTATGCAAGTTTTCCTCTTGTGTTCATAAAAGGATGAAACTTGAAAAATTACATATTTCTCAACACACTTTGCAAAAAGGATTTTGATCATATATAGTTTTTTTGGTATTTAGAATTTAAAAAATAAAATTAAAGATCTATATGGGTGTACAAGGGCATATCTCTCCCGGTGGAGTCACACAAAACTATTGGTTAAATAATTTATCATATGGATAATTATGTGTTTCTACCCGCACTCATAGGGCTATGCCTATCCTTCTTCTATATGGGAAGGCTCTAATTATTTAATGTAACTATGTTAATTCTATCTAAATGTTATTGGGTGGAAAAATAGGTCGAAGATCACATAGAAAAACTTCAACGAACCTATGGAAAAGTGCTTGTATGGGGTAAAATGGAATAAAATTCGGTGATCGTGGATATGTGAGAGGAATTAGGAGAGAGGTTATTGTTGTGAGTAGGAAAACTTGGAGTTCACGTATAATAAAAAAATTAGTTTAACATTCAATGGAAGAAAGAAACATTGTAGGCTACTATAAGGAACAAAAAACCACCGACACACGCTTCTCTAGGATCATCAATCAAGGACATACATTCATTCTTTGTTTTTCAAGATCACTATGCTTTCAAAGTTGTAAAAAAGAGAATAGAGGAAACATGATCAAAGGAAATGTAAAAAAGTATATATTTTTTCTTTTGTTGGTGATAGAAAGTTCAACATCCAAAACACAAATCACAATTGCTACATAGTAGAAATTATAAAAATCTAGGATCATTTGGAGTGAAGAATCCATTCCAATTTATAAAATTGTGAAATTTTTTTCTCATCTAGCCCCACATCACTCTTCATGTCCCCATTTGATTTGTGAATTTCCATCTTCCTAGGAAATTAGAAAAAAATCCCTTTTACAAATCAAAGGGAATATTTTACAATTCAATATTATAAATTCACTTAAGTGAATGAGACAAATTACCATGATTGCAAACAATGAAGAATTAGAAAGGGGGAGATGAAAGAGGAGAAAGAGAGAATAAGGACGGAGTGGGATTTGGTGATCTAATGAAGAAACTCCTTCGATGAAGAAATTTTTGTTGATGATCATAATCTCCTCCTTTTATATGATGTACGAGATACCTCGGGCCCCGAATGAGTTGTTTAGAAATACTTTGGTGAGACCTCCAATTGGGACCCTAAGATTGTTGAGGAATTTCTCATGATGATATTTTCTTGGCTTCATTGTGATAGTAAGGATCACTCTCCTACTCTTTAGATTTTAATAATCATCCCTTGATAACTCATAGTTCTCAAGTTACTTGATATTCTTCTTGATATTTGATTCACTCGATCAACTTAGTTAGCTCACTAATCTCATTGAGATCACTAATAGTACTCTAACCACATCCTCTAGCTCACAAAATCTCATTTGGTTCACCAACTCAACTCAACATAACCTAATGTAACTAGCTCACTTTGATCTTAACTATCTCAATGAGCTCACCTCAACATAACTCACCGACAAAAGATTATGGTGGATCCAACTTAACTCGATGATTTATTATGATCAGTGTATCTATTAACTCTTTTTAAATTTATTAAGACTACAAAATGTCTCTAAATTTTACTTGTTGTGCCTTCTAATGTTTTTTCGTGCTGCTTGGACACTAATTTGAGGAGGATGATACTTCAAGATCCTTGTAAAGAGATGAATTTCATTTTTTGATATATGTAACCACCTCACAACCTTGTGAGGAAATCAAAAATAAGTGAGGTGAGTCAAAATTCACCCAATCGTAACTTTCTATATCCAAAACCAAGTCTTTCTATTTTTAGTAAGTAGGACTAGGACCTTCTATTTTGGGACATATCTCCTATTTTCATAAAATTTGACCTTTGGAACCTTATGTAAAATATAATTATCCTCCATTGATGATTCCTTGATATTTTTAGCAAGTTTCAATTTCTAAGAGGTTGTTTTTTCTCGAACTGAGCTATTATGGGTAAATTGACAATTTTACCTTGATTACCATTTAGCATTGTTTATGAGTGTTCTAGATGACGAGAGATTACAAATTGAGGCACTTAATATTTTTGACATGTGAAGTGGCATGGAATATGCTAATTTATTAAGTTATCATTTGGATTCAATTTTGATGGAAACATTATTTTTAGATTTGGTTCTTCATCATTATCTTGTGCTCCAATTTTCTTCATGTTTCACTCATAAAAAATTATTTTTAAAAATAGTAGATTTTTTAGGGTAAGGATTTCAAGTCTAGAGCTATTAGGGAATTGATTAATTTATTCTCTAATATCTTATTAGAGTGGCATGAATTATTCTATGAAAAACACTTGATAGTTATGCACTCTTAGGGATTTGATGATCATCCGACAATCAAATTGAAAACAACAAAGAGGTAGGGAAAAAGTGGGATTTTGGATGCTTGGAGGAGGAGTGAATTTTTGTGTCCCCTCTATCCCATGGACAGGAGGTGCAAAAATATTTCCTCAATCTATGCCTACCATGTGTCATTGCGAGGTTGAATAATAAGGAGATGGAGGAGTGATAATTTCAAACACTACGAAGCTATTTTCAGGTCATATGAAGAACCATGAAAGAGGAAGAAGTATGAGGTATATTTTTTTTCCCCACTATCGCAGCTTTCCTAGGGATAGTAAAACCCGCCACCTCTCTAACTAAAACAATGGATAAGTTGAGAACACATTTCTTGGAGCTCCAAGATATCTTTCTATGCAAAATTTTATATCATTTTGACTCCCAATATCATTCCAAGATCAATGGGATGGTTTCCAAGACATAATTATGAATCCTTCTCCAAAAATAGAATGTTTAATTTTGGGAAAGCATGTTATATCTATGAAAATCAAGCTACCATGAAAATTCATTTGACCTTATGATGGTGACTTTAAAAGTAAGCTAAGGAAGGTAAGGGGTTAATTTAATTTTTCCCAACTATCCCCAATTTACCCGCTATCCTAGGTATAATAGAGATAGTAGGGAAAATTTGGATATTCAAAATAGTTTGGAAAGTCGTGATAGTTGGGACATTTGTAATAGTAAACCACACCACCTATCTAATTGATAAAATGATATAGTACTTGAAACTTGAAATAACCTTTCCGGGGCTCTAGGATGACTTCTCATACAAAAATTTATATAATTTTTACCCCCAATATCAATGGTATGGTTTTAAATACATGATTATTCCTCCTCCAAAATATGCCCCTTATTCATTCGGTAGAACAAGACAAGTTTGCACAACCCGATCTTCCATGAGAAAAACCATGCCTTGTAAAGAGGTTTTGATTCCATAATGAAGAGGGATATTTAATATTTCTGATGGTTACTTTTTTCTCTTATATCATCACAAGCTCTAATAATTCTTTTTAACGTTGAGGTACTTATTTTTATTATACACTCCTTACACCTTAGAAACCCACTTTTCTTTGCAACTACTCCTAAAGATTGAAAACTTCACTATATATTCCAAAATAAGTTCCAACGTGTTCATATCTCCTCAATCCCACTACGGATGATTATGGGCATTTGATTCATTTATGTAGGATTTACACCTACCTTGATAAGTTCATAAATAGTATTTCTAGGCTAATTGAGAAAATAGTCATTCGAAGAACTTTTTGAATGATATAAAATGATGTTGAAACCAAATTTCAAACATTAGGGGAAAGAAAAAGGTTTGGATGAACATGATACGAGAGGAGACTAGCTATGAGAGGGTTTTAAGAATAATTAGGGGAAAAATTTTAAATTTTTGTAAGTTGTCATGCTTTAATTTTTTTATTTTATGCAACACATTTGCATGACAAAAATTCTATATCAAAAAAATTAAAAGTAGATGCAAAAAGTAAGAAGGAATAACTAAAATGAAATATGCTCACCAATGCATACATGATAGTATCCTTGTCTTCTTTGATGTGTTGGAAAAATCAATGTTGTAAGAACTATAAAGAAGAAAAAAATCAAAAGATACACTAGAGCATAATCAAAAATAAGAAAAAAAAAAAAAAACCTAGTTAGGGGTTTATGGTATAGATGTCATGTCATAGTGTCGCGATATCGTATACTGGGTATGGTATCAAAAATAGAAAAAATTCAAGATCAACAAAAATATACATGTAATAGGTCAAAATGAATAGTATGAGAACATGATCAAGATGGAAAAAATGACACATTTATGAAGCTTGGGAGTAAAAATGACATTTATTTGAAATATTTATAGTTATCGAGATTGAACTTGAATAGAAAATTTAGTTTTATATAATGATTTTGGTTTTTATTTTCTTATTGCTATTTTTGGAATTAAGAGAACTGATCTCTAGAATTCCAAATTTGGGTGTATTTTGATGACATGGAACAATTACTGAGGTGGAAATGGATGATGACAAGGTGGTACATGTGTCTCCACGCAACCATGGGTAAGTTGATTACATTTAATTTTGTTGAGTAGATTAGGTGTTATTTTTTCTATTTCATTTTTATAGTCCTTAGTGCATCATTCTTTTCCAAACTTGTGTCATTGAGTAGGTTAGCAAAAAATAAAAGTTATTTTTGTAGGGGTTTCAAATTCATTTTATTTTTTTCTCTTTTTTATCATTCAACTTTTGGAAAGTTAGGGTCACGTGTTTACCGGATGCCATCGACCCTTTGCAACAAGAGGTATGGTGGCAATGGGATGGGGATAAAATATTTCCTAGGGGTGATGGTGTTTTCCATAGGGATGACGATGTAGGAAATGTTTTCCTAGGGGTGGATGGTGTTAGCCAAAGGACTTATGGCGTAAGGAAAATTTTAGGTGTAAACTATAATTTTTAATGTGTCATTACAAATTGATTTTGAAGACTTATAATCCTTGTTTTTTTCATTTTGTGATTGCAAATAGAGAATAGGATCTGCTTATGCTTTGATTTTGGATCTATCGTGGCTCATTGGTATGATTTCTAGATTGAGCCAAGTAGAGGTTGCGTTTACATAAGATTAGGATTCTTTTTCCATCATGCGAAGCCCATGATACCATTAGATTTAGATCTATTATGAATTTTTAGCTACATGGGAGACTACATCTAATACCTTTCGGTGGTGGATGGGATAGAGACCATGGAGATGGATTGGATCTTGGAGGATGTTCATGGGATTATAGGGTTAAACATTAGAGGGACCAATATGTATTACAATTTGAGCTTAGATGTTGCATATTAGAGAGATTTACTTATGTGGGCTTGTAGACACTAAAATTAGGTCACACTCCCCCTTCATCCCTCGACATATAAGCCCCCCTTTATTACATCTACCTAGCCATGACCCCCTTCACCCTACTAATATTAATTTAATTAATTAAATTAAATTAATGCTTTATCCTCACTATATTTATTATTTAAATATCTTATTTAAATAATATCTACACAAACACTTCACTTAGACACCTCACCAAGCTAACTCAACCTAAGACCTATTCTTAGCAAGTTACCATAACTAACTAAGACTTACCCAAACCCTAAAAATCAATGCCTACACTCCCTCTAACCACATTCCCGCATGCTCACAAGAAGCTCCCAGTCTAATCCACGGGATAACGACACAAGATCTCGAGGAAATCAGGAGGATCTCCTAAGTTTAGTAAACCTAGGAAATCCCACCTTGACCGACATCGGTTACCCCTAACCGTCAGTGGTTAAACCAGGATGGCTATCATTTACCCCTTTTAACCCCAAAATAACCTTATGCTCAAGGTTGGAAGTGGGAAGAAAGTTGGCAAAAACTTTGGGAGAAATTTGATGAGTAAGAACAAAATCTCGAGAGAGATAATGCATCTTCGAGAGCCAATTGAAGCAAGAGCTGAAATCCAAGGAAGGAGATTGAGGATCTTCTCCCACACCATCCCACCATATTCTATCTATCCAAGAAAGAGGAGTGTGCATGCAGCCCATGCGAAATTTTCTTCAATTGGTGATCACTTACAGACCTTCAAAACCCATCACCAAAGCACCTCCATCTTCACACATATACTTTTAGAAATGAAATCCAAGTAAGTACAATATCATACTTTCTTGGTTATTTCATTTCATCATTATTTTATCATCCATTGTTTATCTTGCTCCCTTATTAACCATCTCCAACATTTTGTACCTCCATAGACCCATCAAAACCTCACGAAAACGTAGTCCAGTCACCCAATACTCGTCCCAACAAACCAAAGCCTTTGTGCAATCACAAATGAGACCAAAACCCCATTCTATGACATTTCCATATTTCACGTATGAATCGCGCCGATTATACCTAACCGCGGTTGGTCACCCCTGACCGACGTCGGTCTCTGTGTTTTCCCACATAGCCTTAAACAGAGACCTATCCACCTAATTTTACCTCACCCTCACTCACTTGTGACCTACTCAAGACCTTTATCGGACTAGAGAATCCAAACCAACCATTTGACCCGTGGATTCTATTCTAGCTTAGCTTAGCCTATTAGATTAGATTTGTTTTCTTATTATGTTTTTAAGTGAGATACCTAAATCATTTCAAAATAACAATAGGATTTACCTTGTTTTTAGTATTAATTTTTTAAAACAGTGGGCTGACAGCCATCTAGGAAGTATCACACTTCTCGGATCTAGCTCACGCTAGGTCACTAGGTAGTTCACCGTCCATATTGTTTAATTCTTTTTGGTGGTCTTGTTTTCATTAAGTAGTTCCTCCTAGCCAAAAGGAAGAACTCATGGTCAGCTATGGACTCGGAATTCATATGCGTGCAAAAACCCATCAAATGACATTTGAACAGGTATTCCTCCTACACCCGTTACCCTATTTGTTTCATCAATGATTCTAAGAAACAATCTAAGAAAAAGGTGAAACATTTTGGCATGCCCGGTGGGACCCATCCGAGGTTCGTTACATTTCATTCATTCCTAGGAAAAAATTATGTGTTTGCTTTCCTTTTAAAAGCATACACACTAATTTTCTTCCTTGGTAATCCACTCCTTTCTATTTTCTCTAAAGGAAACTTTTCTTTTGGTGTATTTAAAAGAATCATTTCTTCATGTTTTCTACATTTTAGTGAAAGAGCATCCCTCTTCCTCTTCATCTTATTATGTCATCCAATTTCATATTTTTTATTTGGGTTTAAAATCATCACATTTCATTCTAATTTTCTACATTAGCTCACATTAAATGAGGGCAACCTATATGTTGGAAGTCATTACCAGCTGATGGTTGACAAACAAATCATAGAAAAGCACTTCTATCCTTTTCTCTTTCTTTGAGTCTTACCAAACCACACAAAAATTCAAATACATACATTCTTAAACAACATCTTACCTAGAAGAAGTTTTAGGTGATCACACGATCACGCATAGTGGGCACCTAGCTCATTTCTCTATCGAGTCATACTTCAGAGCGAAGCCCGCCCCACCATAACAAACCTGAAACCTCACCCTTTAGATCTCTTTCTTTGTAGGAAGCCTTCCTCACCAAGAAATTCTATTGTTCTGTTCATAACAGTCAGTCCACACAAATAGCATAAGTTGAACAAACGTAATAGAATAGGCACTCTAGGAACATTCTTTCTTAGTGTTCTGCTTGATTTGCATTTTGAGGTGAGAGCTTTTGATCATTATTTTTGTCTTTCCTCACACACTCCTCATCATAGCTGGTGTATTTTGGCTTCACTTGAGTGTGCCTGGGCCATATCACCATCATTCCCAGAATTCTGGGTCTGATTCCACATCAAATTCTAATTCACAACCACTTTTTCTCATCATTGTTTCAATTTCACAAGAATCAGTCATCGGTTACCTCCGATCGCCATCTTATAATAAATTGACATCAGGTTCCAAGTCCTTTTGTTAACCTACTCAAAAGGAAAGTTTCACTTCACTTTTTTCCACTTTCCGTCTTTGTCACTATCTTTTTTTTTTCCATTGACATTTTACACATCCCAGTTTGGCATACTTGTCAGATTTTGCATTTTGCCTTCGTCTCATTGTTTACTCACTACCTATTTTCTACAATGGATCGTAGTGGCTTACCCCGACCGATGACAAATTTTCCTAACCGGAATTAGTTATCCTATTTCACATTCCACCCACCATTAGTTACTTCATCCATTTTTTCCTTGTTGTTCTCTATACCATTTACAAAGAAGTAGCCCCACTGATCGATTACTGGTTCACATGGTACTGACCCAAAGACAAGTGAATGCCCTCGTGTTCCATGCTAGTTACTAGTTGCTCCCACCTAGTCCTTCACCACCCTCTATTTTATCACTAGCCATGGATCCTATCCAGCCTACTAATATCGCTACCGAGATGAGGAGTTCGCATGACTCCTTGACTAGAACCCTACCGCATTATAGTTTTACCTCTCCCACTCATCCACCTAAGATGCCTCGAGTCAGTTGATATACGACATGCCCGTATCTATCCCCCTAACTCTCACACCCACTTTTGCATTGGCTCTATTTGGTTCGGTGTTGCATGCTTCCACTTTACCCTAGTCGTTTCACAGTTAGGTCCTATATCGGCTATAACGCCACATATGTTACCTCTGTACCACCCATTACATCCACCATACCCTCGGTGACTACCCCAAACATGACCTCATCCGCCCTAATGTCTCATACATACCCATAGCTACATTACCACCTCTAGTGTCGGTGACCTCTACCCCATTTTAGAACATAGTTCTTTCTATTCCACAATCATTAGCCCCTATTACCACTAGGGTTACCACGACCCTTCCACCCCCATATACATACTACCAACAACCACTGTTTCATCTATTATTCATTCTAGGTACATACCCCCTATTTCATTGCCTTCTTCTCCACCACCTTACATGGCAGCCCCATACACTGGAATGCCACACCCATTATACACCCAAAACCAACCTCCTCACGTTATAGGAGGCATCCAATCATCACAACCCACCAATGACCTAATTAAATTGATGATGGATAAGATGCAAACACTAGAGGCATCGGTTTCTAGGCTCCCACAACACTCTCACTTATGATGATATTTGTAATGAGCCTATTCACCCATCCATTCCCATCCATTCATACCTTGTGCATTGGGAAATGCCCAAATTCAATCGTTTCAATAGTAAGGAAGACCCACAACAACATTTGCACTCATTTAAACATGGGTGTTATCTGATTGCTCATGATGATGCCTTACTTTTGAGAACTTTTCCCATGTCCCTCACTGGACCAGCATTAGATTGGTATAGTGGGTTACCCAAACACTCCATATTTTCATTCAATTAGGTAGCCCAAGATTTTTGGATCATTTCTCTATCAATATCACCAAGAAAGTTACCATGACTGATCTATATTCCACACGTCAGTATGAGGATGAATCTATCATAGATTTTTTCACTCGTTGGCATAACCTGATCAATCAACTTACCTTTCAATTGCCACAAACTGAACTCATTGAGCTCTTCACCTGAGCTTGCACCAAACATATCTCCCCGACCTTGCAGGTCCAAACTTTCAGAACATTCAATGAGGCATTCACTATGGCACGAAAGCTAGAGATTCGGGCCATCAAAGAGAAGAAAATCTAATTATAAAATAAGAATTCAGAATTCAAGTTGAATGAAACCTCCTCTTCTTCCAAACCTCCAACCAATTATTCAAAGGCTAAAGGTACCGCTAACACAGTGGTACTCAAGGCCAGCCCAGCTCATCCATCTAATCAAGCTACACCCTCATCTAATCTATCACCCATTCAAGCTTTTGATTCGAAAAGAGCAGCAAAAATATACTCTAATTAGGGAACCTTACTATTATGTCTTAGAAAATATTATCAAAGTTGGCGCCATCACTCTTCCACCCATAAAATCACACACATTTTTACCCTACTCGCCCCATGCCCACATGGTATAAGGAACAAAATTTCTATAACTATCACCAAGTGAAGGTTCATAGTGATGGAAATTACATCATCAGTTTTAAGAATATTGTCCAATAAATGCTCAAGAAAGGTGAGTTGAGTGTGGATAATCCCACCGCCACCCCCAACCAAAATCTAAAAATCTTTAAAAACCATTTCCCAATCATGCCCCTATCCAATCAAACCGGTGAGACATCCAATCACGATACCCATACTCTTGAAGTTCACGATCTTTAACAAGGTACTTGTTGCCTCTCAATTACCTCACATCCCTTCCATAGAGGAAATCCTAGCCCGAAATCCTCCTTCCACATTGGAACCAACCGTCATTGTTCCTTCACCAATAGAAGAACACCCTTCATCTCCTACATCACCTATGGAGGAGTCTTCTACTAACATTGAGACCATCTCACCCCTAGCTTCTCCACTTAGAGAGCCTTTACCTACCATACCTCCTCCACCCACAGAGGAGCACCCATTACCTCCTCCACCCATAGAGGAGCACCTATTATCTTCTCCCCTCGCAAAGGAGCACCCATTACCTCCTCCACCCATAGAGGAGCACCTATCTATTCCTCCACTTATTGAGGAACTCCCATCATCTCTTCCACTCATCATAGACCCGGTGGAGATACCTTTGCCTCTTGGCGAGCATTCTCCATTAGCTACCCAACATCCAACAGACCTACTTTCAGCTCTCTTACCCACAGAAGTTGAAGCTGGTCGATTCCCCATCTCTAAGATGCATTTTATGGGAATTCCATTAGGTCCTCACAGATCCACCCACAAACATGTCATTCTCACATTTGGCAAATCACTTGGATTATCTAGATAGGGCTTTATTAGGGGGCATCTCTTACTCCCTATCTCAACACAAATGTAGATATCCCTTGATGACACCTCCATTATCTATGCAAGCACATTTCCACCCATCAAACCACATATAACCACTATTTTCATAGCCCCTTCCATGATACCCATTAGCACTCACACTACACCCTTACCCATAACCTAACCTATACCTAAATCCAAATCCATACCCACAAAATTTACCTCCACTAAACCTATTACCACTTTAGGGTCACTCAACCACCAACCTTACTCATCCACCTATTAAACTAGATTTAGCTACATCCTCCAACGTCAATACCAAACCTACTCGACACCCAAACCCAAGAAACAAACTCATCAACCTCATACCCCTACCACACCAATCACACCCCGCACTTGTCCCGTCTACCTTAAAACCTTAGCTACCCAACATTGTCAAGCGCTCTTCACCCATTCATAACCCAATAACACAAAAACCCATTCCTTCCTCATAGATCTCTAACCTACCCGGCACACAACATGAATCATACCCACACCTTCGTAGTCTCTTTACCACCAATACCTCCGATACCTTCAACCATTGCTTCACTACCTATTACACTTCAATCATTTTCCCTCACACCCCAAGCATGACCTATGTCATCTACCTTCATAGCACCCTGTTATCCCCATGGGTAACTCACCCTCTTCCTCCATTTGCATTTCCTTCTAGACCCCATACACCCACATCGCCTTTACCCAAGAAGGTGTAACCCAAAAAAAAAACCCCATTACCGCACAACAAGGTAGTCAAAACAACCCCACATCCTCCTACCCATCCATCTACTGCCCCAACCTAAATGAACTCAACCAATACCTCAAACCACACTAGCGCCTAAACCCATAGTTTGACCCCTTCCTACAATTCCAAAAACAATTCCCCGACAACCAACCACACCTACACCCAAACCCACATTCACTTCCCATTGTGATCCACTAGCAGGGTCTTATGCCAAAATTTTAACCAACCTCCTCGAGACTTCTATTATCACATTACCACCACTCCGACCTTACAACCCCTCAAACCCAAGCCAAAAGGGTTTGATGAAACTAAAATTTTCACATACCATCATGTGCTAGGGCACGATGTGGAGAACCTATGAAGCCTTAAAAACCATCCTTATCCAATTGTGTCCATCGGAAACCAACTTTGATGACACGACCTTCCTGGATGAGGATCCTACTTCACCTACACCCATTCCCACACTACCCACTCAAAAACCACAACCTCCACCCTCACAGCTCCCAGAACCACACAAAAAGTTTGAAATTAATATGGTTCACATCAGAGAACTTGCCACACCACCACCCAAATGTCGTTACACCCAACTGACCTCACAGGGCTTTTCTCCTCCAGTAGGTTTTTTCCTTCATGTCATTATACCACTTACCCTACACCTTCTCCATTTGAAAAATTCCCTCAAATCAACATGGTACATGTCACTACGTGTGCGCAGAAGGGTAAAGAAAAGGCAACTAACCCACCAACCAATCCTATACCTAATACAATAACTATCCCGGCCCCACATAACCCATTTCTAATGGCATCACACATCGCACCATGCTCAAATAATTACACCAATATCCCCAAAATTTCCTTATATGACCTCATCCAAACCTCGAAATCCCATCGTCAAGCCCTCATGGAGGTTCTTCAATCTATTGAGGTTTTACCCAATGACCCTACACCCGTAGCCTCCATTATCACACCCCATCATGTAGCCTCTCTCACCAAATTACCACCTTCATCCCCACCTCACCTTGTTCACCAAGTGGCCTCCCTTAGCTTCTCAGAGGTAGAGATCGCGCCATACCAAAATGATGACCCAGACCTAGCCCTCTTCATCTCTATACACATTGATGACATATGGGTACGCCATGTGATGATTGATGGAGGTGCTAGCATTAACATCATTTCATCCCATGCATTTTCTCAAATGTGCATACCTAACAATTACATGCATAAACATCCGGTCATGTTGCATTCATTCAACGACGCTATCACCTCCACACTAGGCACTGTCATCCTTCATGTTTGCATGGGCCCCTACACTGTTTCTAGAAATTTTTTATTTTTGGAGGGGAATTCCAATATAACTTGTTGCTTGGTAGACCACGGATCCATGTCATCTTTATGTTCCTTCCACTTTGCATCGTTGTGTAAAGTTTGAACACGAAGGACACACTTATACCATTCTAGGTGACGCACATTTCAAAACATGCAACATTATTTACCGACACAACGATGTACTCATATCGGTCAAGCCATCTACTTCCGCAACCAATATTGCTTCACCTACACCTACACCCACACCTACTAGTATATATTGTTGCTTTCACCGCATACATACCCCACGGCTGACCCATTACCTTCCTAATCCATCAACACTAACTTTGCATCGACCTCAGGCGACACATCATCCATACCGGTACCCACATACCAACCACTGATCCCTTGGAAGGTGTTTTTCAATGCCTCACTCTAGGGGAGTACCACCTATATAGCGTTAACACATTCCTTACTCCGTGTGAGTATGGAATCCTTCACCAACACCCTCATTATGATCACCGTATAGGAGAACACCTCCTTTATGGTCCTCCTAATCTTCATACTAGTCTCATTTATGGGGACCCGAATACTACCACCTACACACCTAAACCACCATCACAACCACACCCATTTTTTGCTAACTTCCAATCACTTACCAATTTTCATTTCACCCACACCTTCTGAACCATTGTGCGTGGAAGGGTTTTGGTTTTGGCTTTTATGAGCAAGGTCTCCATCTTTGTTATTCCATGTACCACCCATGAAACATAATGATCGGAGTGGTATTGACTTCCCAACCCTTATACCAAATAGGCCCATATTCAATTCTTCATTGAGGACTCTAACCCTTCTCCACTTTCATCACCACCCTCACCGACGGAGTCGATGGATCTTGAATTTATCCCTCCTAAATTTTTTTTTTTCATAAACACCATTTCCTTGGGGCCTTTGACTTATCAACGTGAAGGTGAGGCCCCTTCCACTCTTCCATTCCTGTATCCTGAGATGATCAATGACAACACACCTATAATTAACGTCGTTCAATGTCAGGATGATGAATCCATACTCACCTACCTTGGTGCAGAAGACTCATATATTCATCATTCGTTACCATCTGAGACGCAAACCATGTTGAATGAATTGACTATTGAGATCAACATTCATACTCAAGATGACCCGCACATCCTAAAGATCAGACAATATTTAGATGTTGCTAAACAAGAAGCCATCACTTCCTTTCTCCGAGATCATAACCATGCTTTTACTTGGTCTTACACATACATGCCTAGTATTGACCCCACCATAGTGGTCCACAATATCGTAACTATTCCCAATGCCAAACCTATCAAACAAAAGCTAAGGAAAATGCACCCTCGCATTGCTCTTCTCGTCAAAGAAGAAATTCAGTGTCTTCTTTCCATTTCCTTCATCTTACCCATTGATTATCCTCATTAGATTTCTAACATTGTCCCTATTACTAAAGTAACAGGGGGACTCCGTATTTGCATGGACTTTTGTGACCTCAACCTCACCTTCTGAAAGATAACTTTCCCTTGCCCAGTATTGATCAACTGGTTGACCTCACCATGGGTCACGAGATGCTCTCACTCATGGATGGTTTCTCGGGTTATAACCAAATTTTTCTTGCCCCAGAAGATCAGCACAAGACCGCATTCATTACCCCTTGGGGAACCTTTTTGCTATCGATTCATGCCTTTTGGCCTTAAAATGTTGGTGCTACATATCAGCGTGTTATGACTTACATCTTCCATGATATCATGCATCACATATTGGAAGATTACGTGGATGATCTCTTGGCTAAATCTAAATGCCACGCCAAGCACCTCGTTGTCCTTAAAACCATCTTTGATCGCCTCATTAAATATTACATCCGCCTTCAACCTAAAAAGTGCATCTTCATGGTTCTCTCAGGAAAAATCCTGGGATTTATTGTTTCCCTCCGTGGTATAGAAGTTGACCTCTGCTAAATTCAAGGCCATTCGGAAATGCCTCTACCCACAAACCTCAAACAACTTCATATCCTGCAAGGTAAATTGCAATCCATTCACCATTTCAATGTACCAAACTAAACACAAAACCCCGAAAACTCCAATGAATCGATACCCGATGAAGATGTAGACGGATGAGGAAGCCGATGTAGACAAGACGGCGCACACGAGCAATTTGCACAATAGATCCGAGTAACCCGCAAAACACCGATGCTTGACGTAAAAGATGGCGTTAGAAGATATTTGGGTGGACTCGCCCGAGAAGCGGTCCGGAAGCGATGAGCTTCCTCGCGGATGTCACCACATGCTTTTCAATAAAGAAAAGAAGCATACATGATAAAAGATGTAAATAAAGACTAGATTTTCTCGATCAGTAGTAATAAAACAAAAACCGAACAAAGCAGATGTAAAGTACAAAACAGGAACCGCGAAATAATGCCGGATTTGTGTTACCTCGTGACCTTTACCTGCCTCGCAGTGAAATCGGCGCCGACGGGGTAAATCGGCGCGATCGATCGATGTGATCGGGCGCGATCGGGACCGATCGGGCGCCGATCGGGTAAGATCGTCAATCAATCAAGGCGATCACCAATCGTGGACCGTATGGATGAGATTCGGGATCGAAGGTGAATGTAGTCTCGCAAGATGTGCCGAAGATGGAGAGACGCTGAACAGAGTCACCAGATGATGATGGTGGTGTATGATGTTGATATGATACGGCAGAGTAACTGCTCCTCTCGTGGATCGATTAGGACAGATCTGCCCTAATCGAGACAATTGATGCTAAAAAGATCTCTCTTCTCAACCCGAATCTTTCGCCTCTCTCTCGCTCGCGTAAGTGCTTTTTTCGCTCGTTAGCTCTTCTTTTCGGTCTCTTTTCGGTCTTCGAACCGAGCTATGGACTTGCTTTTATAATCGGCGCCGCTCCTAGAAAATCGGCGCCGACCATATGGGTCGGCGCCGATCGCGGAGAAGACTCCCGAGATGGCCAAATTGATCGATTCGAGAAAGACAAGACTTATCCCGACCACGGGAAATATCCCGCTTAGGGAAGATTAAAAATGGATGTGATGCATGATAGAATAAATTTGGGGTGATAAGTGATTAAGATGCAGGAAGAAGCGTAATTAAATATTTAATATTTAATTACTCATGGGTAAGATGTGATGTGATGAATTAAATTTAGAGTAAGTGATTAAATCACAAATTGGAAAACTATCCCAAGGGGATAGTTGGTGACGTAAACGCGCCCCAAAGTTACCTAAGCAGTAAACGATGAGAGGGGACACTAAATTGATAACCAATTTTAAGTGTCTACATTTTGCCCCTTTTTGTCAAGTAACTCGATATAAGCAAGGTTATGAGACAAAAACAAGGAGATGGAAGAAGAGAAGAATTTGTGGTGATGTGATCCCCTCAAACTAGGGATGGGATGGATGATAGAATGTATTTATCCCGAGTTTGAAAGAGGTAGATGAAAATGCAGATGCCCCACTGGATGGTCCGAGTAGAACCGATCATCGAGGACGATAAAAATAAACACAAGGGCAAAGAACCTAAGGAACTCACATCGGTAGGGAAAACTAGCCGGCTCCTCATGAGACGACGTTAGTGTCTCACTGCACTCCATGAGTGCAAGGAGAATCTGCAAAAAAGTCAAAGATCTAAAGAGAGACACATTGGGTAGGGACAACTAGACGGTCTCCTCAATCGAGACGACGTTAGTGCCTACTGCACTCCGCTTAACTCTAAGTCGCCGAAAGATACGAGTGTCCCACGCAAAGGGAACAAACCCGAAAGAGACAATGATATCTAAAAGATGTGCCAAAAGGCAAGATTCAAAGACACAACAATGATCGATAGATGAGAAAGCCAAGTATCAACACTATGGCAAATGTACATGAAAAATCGGCGGCGATCAAAATAATCGGCGCCGACCAAGAAGACAATCGGCGCGACCCAAAAAATCGGCGCCGACTAATCCGCACGCATATAAATATGCGAACGGAAAACGAAACGATTTATTCGCAACGTGACGATTGATTCAGAGAGAGATAGATTTGAGATTTGAACACAATGGAAGCCTCCGGGAGCGGACAGAAGCGCAGGAGGACACGACCTGGGGTAAGTGGTCATTCTCAACCCACCTTTGTTATTTATTTTTTTTTTGATTTTTCATGCGTATGGGAGGCCAGGGTCTGGTTTACGCCTGGCCTCAGTCGGCGCCGATTGGTAGAATCGCGCCGATTGGATTTGGATCGGCGTCGATTGGTAGTAATCGGCGCCGACTAGAATGAACGACGCCGATTTGACCAAATCGACGCCGATTGAAAGATGTTTAGCATTTCCTTCTAGTTTTGGATGTTATGGTTTTGGAAGATGTGATTTATGGAACAGAGAGACTGATTATGCTTTTGATGTCGTGGATGCAGCACGAGAGGCTCTTCATATGAGGGATGCCATCCCCGAGTTATCGAGACGATCCTTCCCGACGTGACCGATGCAGACCGGCAAAGATTTAGAGCTAGCCGCCTCGGGGTTTTAGATATTACGTGCATTTGAGTGCCACGGATGTGGAGCTCATGCGCGGCATTAGTGCGACGGTGGGGGAGCCCCACGTGCACATTTTGGTTTAGGACGGGTGAGATGACTATCACCCATGAGGATGTATACAGATCCTCCGACACCGACACGGGGACCCGATTGAGATCACACCCCGAGAGCAAGCAGCAGAGGGCCCCGGATGCGATTGACAGACAGAGACAGATCGATGACTCTGAGATAAGATCTCAGGGCAAGTGAGGATAGCCTCACAAGACAGCAGATAGCCCTGAGCAGCGTGATAGCCTTGATTCGATGGCTATATCTTATTTTGCCTCGCTGCACTCAGGAGGTGGGAGATTCCCATTACTACTATTAGATCACAGGTGCGACATCTCGCAAAGACATGCATGTGTTTTTGCCTTCACCGATGCCCCGATAGCTCGTATTACTATGAGCTATGGATGTACACCACCGGCCTGAGGACAGGATCGATGTCACTTTGTGCTTCATCACTGGGCGATGATACGAGCACATAGCAGTTGATCGCCATCCGGCTTCCTCGGACGCCAAAGCAGCAGCAAAGGGTGTGATTATGGATTTCGAGATGGCGGGCCGACATGGCCGCAGGAGATACAGTAGATCACCGAGTGGTACTGAGCGCCAGACGCTTACACCCGATCAAAGTTTATCTGAGACCATATCGGGCATTTCCGATATGGGTCGGGTCAGATGCCCACTGCAGCATTGAGACGAGTCGGGTGGTCGTGGGTCGCAGAGGCGATATGTGGGAGCGAGTCCCATTCATGCGGATATCGAGGCGCTTTGGCCTAGTACAGATGATAAAGACTGCCACATACACGCCATATAAAGGCGGGATAGCAGAGACAGATTTTGCCGATTTTGATCCCTACAGCACTCCATCGAGAGAGGCTCCACCCTCCACTGACAAAGCGATGATGACGCGGGGGTGGATGAGGGCTACGCAAAGATGGTACGACACAGAGTTCCACGACATCTCCCGCCTCTATAGATGCCGATGAGGAGGACATAGCTGCTACACTGGATGACAGCAGAGGGAGAGCATGCCACACCGATACGCACACATCGTAGCTCGGAGGAGATCAGGCCTCGACAGAGGAGAGAGATTCCCGATCAGGAGAGAGACACCGCCGCCAGAGCGAGATACAAATGATCCAAAGCAGAGGGACCGCTACTTCGGACAGGAGGCCCTTAGGGCCAAGTATGGAGAGACAGTGCCACATCGTAGTCCTGGGACACAGGGCACGGCTCTAGGAGGGGCACCACCAAGAGCAAAGCAGCAAGAAGACCAAGAAGACCTCGTTACGAGCACCGGGCATGGTGAGCCCGAGCACATACCGCCCTCTCGCCGAGGTGAGATATTATGAGGATGCCCTAGCGCAAAGATGCCCCGTATGTGCCTCTGTGACGGGGCGAGGAGGAGAGCAGGACGACTACACAATGAGCGAGCGAGCCTCAAAGTGAGGGAGCACCGGGAGAGATCGAGGTGGGCCGAGACCTCCAAAGCAAGCAGTGCTTCGAGCTCTGATAGCGGCGGCCGAGAGAGACACAAAGTGCAGAGGAGGGTGGAGGAGATAAAGTGTCCTCCACGCTCCGATTTTACCATATAGAGATTTGATAGATTGTGTATTTGATAGTGATGTAGCCTCGATTGAAGGCATCAGATAGATGGCTTGATCGAAGCCACCCATTTTTGTACAAACACACATGTATATATATATTTCATTCATTATTTGTCATATAATTGTACTTCATGCTTTTTGGTTTTTGATATACATGGGTAGATGGATATAGATAGAGGATAAAATAGATGTGATTAGAGAGATATAGATGATAGATGATGAAATAGATGTGATTAGATAGATTGAAATGTGGATAAAATAGATGTGATCGATAGATATAGACTTGATAGATGATAGATGGATGTGATTAGATAGATTGATTTAATTTTGATAGATAGATGTGATGTATCTTGATGGACATAGCTTTTAAATATTTTGATGAAGATATACGTATGTACTTGATGTATGGATTAGATATAAATAGATGTAATGTACCTTAGATGTACGTATTTTTCGATATTTTGATGGATAGATAGATAAATGTGTTGATATATGGATGTAATTATAAGGAGAAATGAATACGATAGATGTTTTTTGATAGATAAGATGAATTTTGATAAAGATAAATTTTGATTGAATTAACATGTGAAATGCCAATTTAACAGATGCAAGACAAAGAAATGGGAATACTCTTACAAGAGCCAAAGATGAAAGCGGAAACAACCGTGACTTAGAAGAGAAGATACTCTGAGAAGAAGAAAATGATAAGTTGGACTTCCAACCGACCATAGATAAAATCCAGAAGGGAACCAAAAGACCAAGCATACAAGGCCCTATATAAGATTAAAATAAATCGACACTAACTAGTCGCAAACCGCTCTAGGATAGAAACGGAAAGAAAAGTAAGTAAGTATCTTGTCGGAACTTACAAGGGACAAATACATGTCCATAGTGGGAAATAGGATTCTCCATATGATCGACAAAAGGTCCTAAATCTCACTTCATGATTTTGACGTATAAGCAAACCGATCAATGCGGGAAGTTTGCTTGATATGGAAAGACCGATCGATGCGGAAGTCTTTCAAAGTTGATGCTATAAAAGTGTATAAACCGACTCGAAGGCCGATTAATTACAAGAAGCCTTGAATTTTTCTTTTTTGAGAAACAAACCGCCCTTCAAGGGAGCGGTCTCGTATTTTGAATTTTAATGATAGCCATCCTTCGAGGGTATGGTCTATTTTTTTTTTGATTCACTTGATAATGTATGGATAGTCTGTCCTTCGAGGGATCACCATCTTTTTGATAGATCTTTTTTTTTTTTTTTTTTTTTTTTTTTTTTTTTTGAAACTTTTTGAAGAAGTTTCGAGTTTAGACCTAGATAGATCGATGGAGGGGAAGAGAACATAAAGAACATGCACTCATGCCCGAGTAGATCCGATAAGATAAGTACTGGGACAGATGAAGGTGATTAAGGTATTCCTACCATGAGGAGGAACATATCCAAAAGAAACGTGCAATGAGTAGAGCCGCGATACTCATATTTAAGGTAAGCGAGGCAATAGGCGAGAACCACACAATTTCAAATCACCACGAAAGTAGATGACCGGTTATTAGGACGGATGAAAGATCCGAGTCATGCGACTAGATTTGTGTAAGATAGATTTTAACAAAGAGAAGGGCCGTAAATGCAAAGCATTAAGAGGTTCCGCTCAGTGATACCATCCATGGAAGATAAACGATAAGCCCTGCACTCCATATTTATGAGTGATAATGTAGGGGCCCATCCAATTGGGAGCAAACTTACCACGTTGACTCCTTTCGAGTGTAGTGACATTTTGATTTTCCTTAAGAACAAGATCACCAATTTTGAAGTCACGATGTTGCAAGTGCTTGTTATAAGCACGTTTGACACGCCGAGATAGACCTCGATGATGCTCAAGAGCGTTAAGACGCCGCTCATCTAATAATTCAAGTCAGTGCTAGACGATTTTGACGATAATCCTCATCGAGACAAATTCTCCGAGAGAAACACTGAGAGATGGGATTTGACTCCAAAGGAAGGACAAATTTCTGCACTCCATGACGAGAGAGAAGGGAGTAGCACCAAAGAGGAGTACGAATGCTAGTCCGATAAGCCCAGAGAGCAAAAGGGATATGTAGATGCCAATCCCTACCAAATGACTAGTTACCTTTATGAGGATATTACGCAAAGTTTTATCGAAGCTTCGCTTGACCATTAGCTTGAGGATAGTATGGAGAAGAAAACTGAGCTTGATATTGAAAGCATCAGAGATTCTCGCAAATCAGCGCTTTGAAAGACTTACCATTATCTCGTGATTAGCTTGTGTGGAACGCCAAAGCGACAAATGATGTGTTGATAGACAAAATCAACTATGGGTTTAGCCTTTGTTGAAGAAAGAGGGATAGCTTTCTACCCACTTAGTAAAGTACTCAAAGGGCGTAATGATAGAATGATGACGCTGTGAAGAACGAGGATTGATGAGACCAATAAGATCAAGACCCCATCACGAAAAGGCCACAAATCCGCCGCAGTCGCAAAGCCCGACTAGGGATGTGCGTGAGATTGGAATGTTGCCGACACTTGACGCACTTCTTAGTGTATTCACAACAATCTTGATTAAGAGAAGGCCAATAATATCCCAAACGTAAGATGCGCTTGCACACAATTTAAACCACTAAAATGTCCACCACAAATACCGTCATGGACCTCCCGAATAGCTTTAGATGATTCATGGGTTTTGAGGCATCAAGCAAAATACCATCAAAGCCGCGCTTGTAAAGAAGGCCACCTAGAATAGTATAGCGGTGTCAAGGCGCTGCTGACAAAAGACCTTCTACCATCGGGAGTCGATCTCGAGGAAGGACCGAATGAGATAGATAATCAACTATCTCTGATACCACTCATCCCGAGTATGGGTCAGTGACAAAGATTGATTGACGTTAGTTGCCCAAGATGAGATGGTTGATCCAATCGCTGACAAACACATAAAGACGCGAGTCTTCGTAAAAGGCGGATAAGGAGGCTAAAGAAGCCATGGTATCCGCGAATCGATTTGCAGACGAGGAATGGCTTGATAGTGAAGTTATCGAAAGATCGAGTCAGGGCAAGAACGATGTCGCGATATTTTTCAAGGATATCATTCTTGCATCGATGATAGACACCCGTGACTCGGTTAACGATGAGTTCGTAATCACCAAAGATGTCAATATGACGAGCGCCGAGATTAATGGCATTTTGAAGACCTAAGACAAGAGCTTCAGATCTACCATATTATTATTGCACTCAAAGTTTAATTTGTGTGCGATCGGGATGGGCGTACTTCCCAAGGAGGAATCATCACAAAACCCGCACCTCCCCTCACGGCATTCGATCCATCAAAGAAGAGCTTTACTTTAAATGGAGATAGACCAAAATCAATTTGTTGGATATACTCATCGGGAAATTGAGCAAGGGGGTCTTGAGTGTCCTAAGAGGAGCATCACCAATTGATCCGCAATAACCCGACCCTCGATAGCCTTTTTATGATAAACTCGAGGTCAAACTCACCATAAGCATAAGCCAACGAGTGATGCGATCATCATGATAAGGTTTTGCATGGATTGTCTCGAGGGATCGACACTTGTGACAATGTAAGTTTTGTGATTAAGGAGATAATGACGAAGCTTAGAAGTTGCGAAGAAGAGAGCACAACATAGTTTTTCAGCTTCTGAGTAACGTGTTTCATACTCATGGAGGGTGCGACTCGATGTAATAGACATGCTTGTTTTTACCACAAGTGTCCCGATGCGAGATCATGGCTCCCAGAGCATGGTCACCACAGAGAGATATAAAGATAGAAAGGCTCCCCTCGCGTGGAGGTGTAAGCACAGTGGAGAAAGAAGATAAGCTTTGAGATCATCAAAGGCCTTTTGGCAATGCTCATCCCATTCAAAATGAACATTCTTACGAGAAGATGGTGAAAAGGTCGACAACGGTCCGACAATCGGGAGATAAAACGACGCACCGATCAAGACGCCCTCGAGACTCATGGAGTTGCTTTAAGTTAGACGGGGAGGCATCTCAAGGATAGCTTTTATTTTTGCGGGTCGACTTCAATACCCCCGATGGAAATGATAAAACCTAAAAGTTTACCAAAGAGAACGCCAAACACGCACTTAGCCGGATTTAGACGAAGACAGAAAGCGATAAGCCTCTCAAAGAGAGGCGCAAGGATGAAAAGATGATCCCGACGGCGCTTGACTCGCCGGAGGTCGCCAACATAATCCTCTGCACAGCTTTGTGTAAGAGGTCATGGAAGATGTATGTCATTGCTCGCTGATAGGTCCCCTCCCGCGCTCTTAAGGCCAAAAGGCATGACACGATAGCAAAAGGTCCCCCAAGGGGTTATGAAGGAGGTCTTATGTTGGTCTTCTGGTGCGATGAGGATTTGATTATATCCAGAGAAACCATCCATAAGAGAAAGCATCTCATGACCCGCAGCTAAATCTACGAGTTGGTCGATATTAGGAAGAGGAAAATCATCCTTCGACAGCAAGATTAAGATCCCTAAGTCGGTACAAATTAATCTTCCCAAAGAGCCTTAGTTACCGGTACTACATTGACACCCATCATGGATAATCGATGGGTCGATGAAGCTAGCCGAGAGCAAGCGTTGTAATTCTTCTTTAACAAGAAGGGCTACTCTAGGGTGCATTTTACGCAATTTTTGCTTACCGGTTTGATGTTGGGAAGGGTAACGATATCAGGACCACAATATCGGATCGAGTCCCGCATATCTTCATATGACCAAGCAAAGGCTTGACGATGTTTGGAAAGAAAAGCGGTAAAGTCCCCAATTCCCGTGGGATTAAGGGATCGGCCGACCTTAATGATGCGAGGGTCTTCTAAGTCCCTATATTAAGGTCGATAGTGGCTTCATGCTGAGAAGGGCAGACGTGTCGAAGGAATAGTCTTGGGAAGATATGAATCCTCCCGCCCTCCTGATAGGTGAGGACAGTAATCATCATCCGCACAAAGGATAGTGTCGATAGTAGGAGAGTCGCTCCAACTATTTCAGGGAAGATTAATGGTATGAAGCGACCGACCGATTGTAGTCCATAGACCAACGGCCCTAAGGAAATGGTATTGATCAAAAAAAAAAAAAAGTTAGGTGGGATGGAAATGTCATCGTCCACATCAAGTGATGCTTCGATTTAGTGGGGAAGATGGTTCTTCAAGAGGAAGAGGTTCATCAAGAATAGTGACGGGGCCTTCGAAAGAGGTTTAAATCCTAACCCAAATTTCTGATGTGGCATGAGAGTAGGAATGGATTTGAGGTCATGTATACCTTGTTCATATTTTCCAAGGCCAAAACCTTTCCACGCGCATCGATGTAGATAAGTCTTTGCAAACGTGGATTCTCAGAGGTGATCAAACCCCGTTAGGTAAGGTTTGGCTCTCAGGAGGAGAATCCGGGCGATGATGAGGCGTATCAAGACCACCGTAGATGAAATTGGTCCGTTGATTGGGCAGACTAATGGTGACGATGCGACCGAGACCTCGGCTGATATTCAAAGTTGTTTGTCCGGTCTACCATACTCATTAGGTTTGAGATGGGCATCGAAAGAAAAGAGAGGAAGCTCTCCTAGTGAGAAACGCTGCAATGTCTCTTCCAGATTTTGTAAATCCGTAGTTTGGTCACAGGTATGGAAGAAGATGAGGCCCCATCCGAGAAGATGTATTTTCTTTTAAAGGGCGCACTTAGTGGTCATGTCGCATGTCGCATTGTGCGAAGGAAAAGGATCTCCTGATGAGTATATATTTTGCCCATATTGATATTTTTAGGCATCGATGGAGGGTGGATGGGACACAATGCATCGCGCGAATCCAGTGAGCGCCCGAGGATCATGTTATAGTGGAATTTTCCTTCGACAATATAGAAGAGTTCATGGAGGCCTTCTTACCTACTCGATGGGTAAGACCACGCTCCTAGAGTGACCGCTAGCCGATCGTTAAATGATCGAAGGGCGAAGGGTGGGGTGACACCACATTCTTTGTAACTTAAGTTGTTCGAATGTGTGCGAGGAGATGACGCTGAGCGCAGCTCCACTATCGATCATAACACGCTTTAAGGTAGTGTTATTGATTTGACCGTGATGAAGAGGGGAGCCTCCAAATCTTCTAAGAAAGAGAAGGAATTTCCGAATCTCAAAAGAAATGGTAGGTCGATGGTCCATTCACCCAACAACCAACTCAAGGGTCAGGGCTCATCGGAATTTATCGCGATGCGACGCAGATTATCAATCAAAGTCATGCGATGTTGTGGAGAGGATCGATGAGGTCAAAAAGAGACATTTTGACCGAGCCTGGGTGAGTTGTTTCATAACACTCTCCTCAACAGACACGGAACTTGAGCCCGAGGTGCAAAGACGAATAGAGACCCGGTCGTGGGGCTGATGAGGAAGGAGAAACGTCTTTAGGGGGCTGCAGAAAATGACAACCCGTGGTCGAGATGTCAAGATGAAGATGGGTTATCATAGTGTTGGGTTCTAGTGGCGATATGGATCAGTGTCAATTTGGGAAGGTGGAAGATCAAGTGGGATGGAACCACTAGAGGTCCGAGGGATGGTTGAGGTTTGATGGGGCTAAGATGACAGAGGTAATTGTTCCTCCTCCAAAGAAAAGGTCACTTTCTTCCGTAAGGTTCTCTGATAACGGCTCAAGAGCTTTACATCCCTCAAAGATCATGACCCGGGTACGGTGGTAAGCATAAATCAGATCGTAGTTAAACCAAGTAGGTTTCACTCCTTTAGGATTATAAGGTTTAATCGGAGGAAGGGTTATGGATGAAGATTGATGAGTTGATGAAGGATTTCTGTATAGAATCCGTAGACGAAGAGGAGGATAGAGATGATGAAGATGGTTCTTTTACCTTAATCGATCACGAGGTAAAAGAACTTGCATGTTAGGTTTAACAGCCTTTTTTAGGGATCCTCTTGTTTGTTTGGACATTTGAGGAGCAAATTTGGGTGCTTGGGATGGGAGTAAATGAGACATGATTGACTTTGGTGGAGGGGGAGCCCCTAAGATAGATTTTGAAGATGAGGGATATGCGATTTTTGCATGGTCTTTGGAGACAAAGGGGGTGCTTAGTCGGATTTACTGATGATTTAGATAATGTTGATTTAGATGAGGAAGAAGTCCTCAAGGTAGGTGTAATAGGAGGAATATAGGGTGCTTTGGTTTTTGGTAATGAAGATGATGATCCTGATAGAAGAGGTGGCATCTTTTTGGTAGGTAAGTCTATTTTTAGGGGTATTGATGAAGAATGTGTCAGGGAAGATGATGGCTTTGATGGATGTGTAGAAGAAGACGCCTTCTCCGCGGGGCAAAAATCCAATCGCTTATGAGGCGTGAGAGAGATTTTTGTGGAAGAGCACCAAGAGTTTTGATGGTCCGAAATATGGGCTTTCCTTTTTCAGGGATGGTGACGACTTCAACGGCATAAGGTGATTGTAACCTTTTTGGGGGAAGCAAGTGGGGAGGTACTGATGGTATAATGTTAGATTTTAGTTGTCTCGCTTTAGGTTCAGAACCGAGCGTATAGATGTTGGTGCTACTTCTTTTGATTTTTCCCGAATAGGTGAAGTAACATTGGTGATGGAAGAAGGGGGTGATGACGGCGCTTCCTAAATAAGGGACTACTTCGATGATGCAAAGAATCATGGGTGAAACTACCGTAGGAAAAGAGATAGAAGGGTCAAAATCAAGACGCTTCCGCTGAAGTCAGGCACAATGATAGGTACGCTCACCAAGGGCATAGTCAGCAAATGGGAATGGGAGCAATGTAAGTGGATGTGTCCGTAGTGGAAACTCTGAGGGATGTGATTGCTTCGAGCATCAAAGAATGTCCGATGATGAGACAGATGAGGATGACACTGCCTCGGTGTATAGATGGAAGGTCGACAAAGGAGCGGAGAGAGATAACTCCGTGCTTGATAATGTAGGGATATTCAAAGATGGACTATCTGAAGATATTGGAACTCCCGTGATTGATGAAGAGGAAGGAGGATCTGATTCGATTGATGTGTTTGCAGATGGATTGGTTTCAAGAAGAGTCCTCAGAGAGATGAAATTAATAAGTGTGGGTGTTTGGTTTTTGAGATTCCGAAGAATTATGATTTGGGGCATGATTGGGGAAAGGTTGTTTAAAAACGTCCAGTGCTTGATTTGGGGGAGCATTTGGGTTATCCAGATGAGCTCGCCTTTATCAATGAATTTTTGGACAAGATTTTTGAAAGTCCGACATCGCTCGATGTCATGACCTTTCGTCTCGTGGATAATGACAAAATCGCTTTCCTATACCGTAAAGGGCGTTTCGACTTTCATCAATATCCCTAATGGGTGGAAGTTCGATCATGCGAACTTCCAACATTTTTTCTAAGATAGAGGCATATGATTCCCCCAAGGAGCGAAGGATCGAGATGATGAAGCCCTTTTCGAGAAGATGAGGGTCTCTTCGTGATGGTTGATTAGAGTACTATCGGTGCTTGATGTTTTTAATACGATAGCATTTGTGGACCCTTGATTCTTATCTTTAGAGGGGGAAGAATTTGGTTTGGTGAACCGAGAGAAATCTGGTTTAGATTTGGAGCGAAGTTTTAGTTTTCCTTGTTCAATGGCACGAGATTCAAGTTTGCGTGCCATCGTAAAGGCCTCTTCAAAGGTATGAAAAGTTTGGATCCTTAGAGTGGAAGAAATGTGATTAGCACAAGATCGGGTGAACAACTCGATTTGTTGGGATTGGGAAGGAGAAAGACAATTGGTTGATTATCCTCTCCAACGAGCGACAAAGTCTCATATAGACTCATCGTCGAATCGGCGAATGTTATAAAGATCTCGTGATTGAGATCTTATGCGCGATATTTATCGAGAAGTTTTCAACAAACATCCGGGCCAATTGAGAGAAAGAAAACAAAGAATGTTGAGGGATGTTATCAGACTCACCCAAAGCGGACCCGCTAGAGACATAGGAAAGGTACGGAGCATGAGTTCCCGATCCTCGACGATAAGGGCAGCAAGCATGTTCAATGCTCGCAGATGTTGTCGGGGGTCTTCCCGCTATGAAATTTTGAGAATTTGGGAAGTTCCCATTGGGAGGATAAGGCTTAAAAGCCACCGAAGGATGAATGGGTTCATTGCACACTTCTTCAAAGGAGTATGAAGGACGGGTTCCTTTTGTGGAGGCTTCCAAGTCCTGCAATTTTCTTGAAGAGAATTTGAACTACGCCGGATTGGGGAGGAGGTGCATCGGTATGTCCTACATAAGAAGCAAGTGGTGGATGTTGTTGAGATGTCAATGGGGATTCATCTGTTGTTGGATAGATGATAAGAGGAATAACCAGTGTTCTGGTGACACCGGTGGGGTATTTGTCATTGAGGCGCTTGCGATAGCAGGTGTCCGTGAGATAATAAGTGGTCGAGAAAATATAGGTCAGGGTGACGGATGGAACCCGTGATCGGTGGACTCCTATGTTTGTTGATCAATAGGACAGATCGAGGAACATGGGTGTTGGTTAGATTGGACATGTTGGGGAACAAGACCTGAAAGGGGCCTTCTACCGCCGGATTTGGTACCAAGGGTGCCGATACTAGGGATGGGCGAAGGTCACAGCTTGCTGGAATATCGAAGAAAGATTCACCGAGGACGAGAAGTAGGAACCAACCGACTAGCCGAGGGGGTTGGCTCATGAAGAGGTACTCGACCTCGAGACACAATGGAGGGCATAGATGAATTAACAACGGCATGTGCGGGTGTGCACGACGCATTCATTATAAACCAAGGTAAGACCTCTCAAAGGTGGGTCAGGAATATTCGAGGTAACTGCAGTGTTAGGATAGGTAAGACTAATTGAGAACTAGTCAACATGGTAGGTGGAAGAGAGAGAAAAAGGAGGCATAGGGCCTCGCCTTCTCCGTGGCTCGAGGCAAGAGAGAGAGGTGAAAACCGCTCTACAAAGGCCTCGGGATGATCCACGAGGATAATCGTACACTTGTTGGATCGGGTGGTCTTGGCCGATATTCGAATGGACTTGTGTACTAGGTAGTCCATGAGGGCTACCGATTGCGATCAAGGAGAGCCTCGAAATTCAGATCCCCGCGAGGAATAGACTCCGAGCCGAAGATATTTCGATGGACTAGGAGAAGTCGGGACGTGATGGGATTGTTTTGGCTTGATGGAAAGGATTATACGACACGAGGGGGAACCAACTAACAAATGTCCCGAGGAAGATTGAGGGGTGCCAAACATCCACGCCGGTGGTGATTTCGAGGAAGAAGGAACCTCGTTGGGCCATTTTCCTAGATTGTGACCGGTGATAACCGTCATAAACAAGCAAGAAAGAAGATTGTCCTAACTAATGCACAAACAATTCAAGCAAACAAGTAAGTGATTATCTCCTTTAAATTTTGATGCTTTTAAGAAAAGAAAATGTTAGGGAAGGCTTTTTAGAACAGAACTACTCGTATAGCCAAACTAGGATGGTTTGGGTAATGTTTGGTGAGGAGTCCCAAGGCACTTCAAGAAAAGACCGACGTGGCTTGATATAGGGCCTACCCCGCACTTCACACACCGCCGCGATAAGGGAGTCGGGTGCTTTGCCAATATATACCAAAATCTTCCGTGAATTTATAGCGCGCCCGAGTACCGCGTGTAGGCTCTTCCTCTCGATATCACTTCCAAGTAGGCGAGGCCAGTGGAAGGAGTTTTGTTTAAATGCTTTATACCTAGTGATTTTGGCTTTGTGTGCAAGGGTGAAAAATAAAAATCAAATAGTGTCACTACCGATTTTGATCAATTCTCCAACCTAATTAAAACTAGATGAAAAAGCATGCAAAGAATGACAAAGAAAAGGTTCTTTTAAGCACTTAAAACGAAATGTTTGATTTCGATGAAGACAAGTCAAACAAGTTCTTTCCCAAATGCGATTAAGTTCCTTTTAAGCACCAAAATTGAAGTGTTTGATGTGATAGACAACCAACAAAGAAATCCTAAAAAGGAGAAAACACCGAAAAGAGGAATACCTCGTAGATTTAGCTCTCCAAGGTGTGTGGACTTCAAAAAGCGCGTTGTTGAGCTCTTCCCCGAACAATCCCACGATCAGCAAAGTGCTCCGCAAGAAAAGATCAAGCAAACAACAAACAAGATCCGGAAAGATACATCCAGATATAGTGGTGAAACGAAAATTTCTATTTAAAGGAAATAAAAAAATTTCAAGATAATGATTTCGCTAAAAGCAAGATTGAAATGATGAACAAATGCTCAAATAGACTCGATAGAAATCAAGAAGAAAAGGAACAAAGTTCAAAACTAGAAAAGAAATGAACTTACCAATAAGGGACTTTGGTAGTCCCACCGGGCGTGCCAGAATGTAGATCAAGAATTTCGTGCTTGTTACCTGTCCAAGTTAATGTACCAAACTAAACACAAAAACCCTGAAAAACTCCAATGAAATCGATACCTGATGAAGATGTAGACGGATGAGGAAGCCGATGTAGACAAGACGGGCGCACACGAGCAATTTGCACAATAGATCCGAGTAACCTGCAAAACACCGATGCTTGACAGAAAAAGATGGCGTTAGAAGATATTTGGGTGGACTGCCCGAGAAGCGGGTCCGAGAAGCGATGAGCTTCCTCATGCGGATGTCACCACGTTTTCAATAAAGAAAAGAAGCATACATGATAAAAGATGTAAATAAAGACTAGATTTTCTCGATCAGTAATAAAACAAAAACCGAATCAAGCAGCATAAAGTACGTAAAACAGGAACTCGCAAATAATGCCGGATTTGTGTTACCTCGTGACCTTTACCTGCCTCAGTGAAATCGGCGCCGATCGGGTATAATCGGCGCGCGATCGATGTGATCGGGCGCTGATCGACCGATCGATCGGCGCGATCGGGTAAGATCGTCAATCAAGGCAGATCACCAATCGTGGACTCGTGGGATGAGATTCGGGATCGGAAGGTGAATGTAGTCTCGCAAGATGTGCCAAGATGGAGAGACGCTGAACAGAGTCACCAGATGATGATGGTGGTGTATGATGTTGATATGATACGGCAGAGTAACGGTGCTCTCTCAGTGGATCGATTAGGACAGATCTCGCCCTAACCGAGACAATTGATGCTAAAAAGATCTCTCTTCTCGCAACCCGAATCTTTCGCCTCTCGCTCGGCGTAAGTGCTTTTTCGCTTTCTTTTCGCTCTTAGTCTCTTTTCGGTCCTTCGAACCGAGCTTGGACTGCTTTTATAATCGGCGCGCGCTTAGAAAATCGGCGCCACCATATGGGTCGGCGCCGATCGCGAGAAGACTCCCGAGATGGCCAAATTGATCGATTCGAGAAAGACAAGACTTATCCCGACCACGGGAAATATCCCGCTTAGGGAAGATTAAAAATGGATGTGATGCATAGATAGAATAAATTTGGGGTAGATAAGTGATTAAGATGCATGGGAAGAAGCGTAATTAAATATTTAATATTTAATTACTCATGGGTAAGATGTGATGTGATGAATTAAATTTAGAGTAAGTGATTAAATCACAAATTGGAAAACTATCCCAAGGCCTTATACCATCAAGGAGGTTCATGATGGCATATGTGGAGGTCACTTTAGACGCCTTGCTGTTGTTAAGAGTATTCTTTGCCTAGGCTATTACTAGCCGACCCTTAATCATGATTATTGTGACTATGTCAAATGCTATGTGAAATGTCAACAACATTCCAACCTTCATCATACACCCAGTCATGCCTTTTAGGTCACGCCGACGACCTTTGGCCCTTATCTCAATGGGGTTTGGATCTTGTCGGAGAAATCAATCCTCATTCTTCCCAACGCCATCAATGGATCATAACTGCTACCGAATACTACACAAAATGGGTAGAAGCCATACCACTCATCTCCACGAAATTTGAGAAAATATGTGAGTTCATTAACCATCACATCATTTGTCGCTTTGGTGTCCTCATCGCCTCATCACTGATAATGGAAAAAAATTCAAAAACAAAACATTGCAAAAACTTTGCGACACCTTCGGCATTCAACTTAGTTTCTCCTCACCTTATTACCCACAAACCAATGGCCAGGCCGAATCCACTAACAAAACCCTCAATAAAATTCTCATGAAAGTGGTTGATGATACTAGGAAGGATTGGCATATGCACATTCTTTTTCTATGGGAATACTTGCACTAGTATTTACACTTTGCCACTGCGGCTACACCCTTTTCACTGGTCTACGGTATTGAGGTTGTTCTGCCTCTTGAAGTCCAGATCCCCTCACTTCACATTTCTCTCCATGACATGCTTACTGATGATGAATTTCGTCAAGACCGCTTAGCACAACTAGAGTTATTAGATGAATGTTGTCTTAACACTCTGGATCACCTTCAATTTTATCAACAACATATCAAATGTGCTTATGACAAACATGTTCATGAACGAACCTTCCAAGTTGGTGACCTTGTTTTGAAAGAAAATCAACATGTAACCAAAGTAGAAAAAAGTAAACGGGAAAATTCACTCCTAATTGGCTTGGACCATACATCGTAACTCATACCTATGGATTGGGTGCCTATCGTTTGTCCTCGCTTGAGGGTAAACCCAAACCTAAGCCCCTTAACACATTACATCTTTGACCATTCTATTATTGACTCGTTGTCCTACCTCACCCTGTGTCTCTTTATAGGCTCATCCCTTGAGCACTATCCATTCCATCCATCTCCCTAACAATTAAACAAGAATCATGTGATTACCCATCACCCTTTTGCCTTATCTTAAATATGTGCACCACGGCTCTACACATGGCATGATTCTCATGGATACTTTTCATCTTATTTTAGATGAGATCCCATGGTTGTTCACCCTTGCCTTCTCAACAAGAACCAAATGCTTTGTTATAGTCTCATCCATGACTTAAAATCCAAAAAAAAAAGGGATGAATCCCTCAGAAGGACATCTTCCAAAATAAGGGATTAACTCCTTGAGTCAAACTTCCAATATAAAAGATGAATCCCTCCAAAGGACATCTTCCACCTTCCATTGTCGCTATAAGTAGACTACTCCCTCGAAGGAAAGCTATAAAAAGCTCACAACTCTCTACATAGTCTTTCCAAAAAGAGGACTATTTTCTCAAAAATCAAAATTCAGAAGCTTCTGCATCGATCAGCTTCATGAAGACCTCAAGGAGACATATATTCCTCCCATATAGACTTCCCACATTGATCAGTCTATCTACAAAGTCAAAAAGAAAAGAAAAAGAAAAATAAGATTTTTCGTCATGGACTTTCCTATTGTGATCTTGGCTCTATTGCCCAAGGCATTCTACTTCCCATTTTATGACCCAATTACTGCACCTCTTTACCCATTGTCTTTTCACTTCATACCTCAAGGGACCTGCTGAACCTATGACATTTGGTGATCATGTGACTATTCGTCACTCTTAGAATTATCAATCATGTAATGTCTTTAGGGTCTTATGTTCATTAGCCTATCTATAGATGTGTTTCATATGTTTTGATCCTTGCCAATCGGTGGCTTTCTTGCCCCCTCTTATCTTTTCTCTTCTTCATTACCTTTTGATCTTCTTATACAAGACTTGGTCCTTGACACTTACCTTTTGGGGTCATCCTCCCCTTTCGCCATAGTCGCCCTCACCACAACATTTTTACTATCATCTACCCCCACCTATTAAACCCAAACCCACAACATGACCACAAACCTACCAACTCATTTTCATCTTCTTCCCTAGCTTATGGGAGAACTACATCGGTCTGAGGTCCCTTTTCACCGGGACTATGTAGGCAGCACTTCCAGGGCATGGGGCCCTAGAAGGTTAGCTCGGCCACTCTTTACCCTAACCATTTTCCCCATTTTACCTGATTTCCTATTCATATCAAAAACCTCGACATCTATACCATATACCACATGACTTGTGCCACTTATATTATTTCACATTTTCATACATAACCAACATTTTCCACATTTTATACCATTGCATGCATTTATATTACAATTTTTACTAAAATATTGAAGTGGACATCCATGCCTAAACCAACCTGACTCAATCCATGCCTATAACCTAACTCATCCATGCCTATAACCTAACTCAACCATGCCTAAAACAACCTGACTCAATCCATGCCTATAACTTGACTCAACCATGCCTAAACAACTTGACTCAATCTACCTAACAACCTGACTCAATCCATGCCTAACCAACTTGACTCGATCCATGCCTAAACTGACCTGACTCCATCATGCCTAACTCACCTAATTTCCATCCATATCAAACCAACAAACCCATATCTCATCTAATACAAAGTAACAAATCCATATCTCATCTAACACAAGCCATAAACCAATATCTCATAAACACATCAACACATCACCAAATACCATGTATCTCCTCATATATACATGTGTGTATCAATACAATGTACACCCGTATCACATAAATGTGTATCTCTAAAATAATCATCATCAGCTCGTAGGCCACTATCCAATACAAAAATGTCTTCGGCTCACAGCCGGTATCATGTACAAAAAATAAATATAATATTTCTTTGGCTCGCAAGCCGGTATACATCCAAAATCTAACAATACAAAAATAGGTGATATATTGTCTCACATCTGCTATAACATATCTACCTCATCTGTAGTGTCGACAGTCCCCTCTGATCCAGAGCGGCAGCTCACTACTCTCAATCTACCACTAGATGGCCCGGCATCTAATGCTGACCCCCGTGCACTGATAGATGTCCTCTGCTCTCTCCTTTGGGCTCACCGCCACCTACACTCTCAACACTATACGTGTGAGACTGTGTCTACTCACTCGAGACTATCCATGGTGGTCTCATCACACCATCTACTAATATTTGTAGCTCAAGCTCCTCCTCTTATACCTGTGCCTGAGGCTCTTGCCTCTCTAAGCCCGACCCTACCTCCGTACTCATCCACCATTTCACAGTATGCCACTATCACCCCCGCATCATCTATGCATACAATGGTCCACGGGCTCCTCCTCCCCACATTTTTATTACAACCCATATTTTAACCTACTTAATCAATCAAATCATTAAGCTATGGTGTGGAGCTTACCTCATCCCTCTTGCCGATGCCATGGTGGTATATCTAGCCAGCTATACTGGGTGGACCACCCAACCCCTCTCCTACCTCTGCCATCCTTAATTGACCTCCAACTCTCTCCACCAATCACCTCACTCAATCTGATCTCGTGACCACACCTCTTGCCTAATCAATATCACCTATGTGGTTTGCACCAACCAATCTCTCTGCCGTACTCTTTTGACCTCTTCCTCTTTTCTCTCTTTTTATCCTTTTCTTCTTCTTCACAATGCACAAATGAGTTTCCAACCACAGGTTTTTGCTTTTTATACCCTACCCAACCTCGAATGACGCCGATTAACCCTTGACCACTATCGGTCCGATGCCCTGACTACTACCATCGGTTCATCTCCACCATTATCGGTTCATCTTGATCGCTTGCTCGATTACCCTACCTACACATTGCCCTTACTTTTCCATTTTACCCCATCCTCTACCTTTCTCTTTACCCCATACCCTTACCCAACCCATTACCTTACCTTTCCTAACCTCATCATTTACTACCTCCATTTTCCTCCTTTAATGCCTTATTATTTTACCCTTACCTCGGCATTACCTTTTAAGTGACCTAGATATTTGGACTGGACCATCGCTAGTGACCTTTGACCTCATGTATTCACTATACCTTGTGGCAATCATTACTATTTTGATTGACCTCATGACCTTACCTAGCCTATTGCTATGACCATTTATCCTAACCCTACCTTTGGTGTACCAAAACATACCTAAATGTTCTTGTACCTAACCTACATTGTGTTTCCTGACCTTATCCTATACCTTGGATACCTGGATTCACTTCACCCTTGTTTGGATAAACCTATCGACCTTAGATGATGTAGATTTTCTTTCTCTTCAACTTGGTAGCATGTTATAGTTTATACATGTGTGTGCATTTGACTGTTGCTACCTTTGACCCTGACCCATTACCTAGATCACCCGAGTAGACCTTTCACCCTCTTCCCCTACACCCACTTACCTTTTCCTCACATTTACCTTTTATCAAACCACTCACCACTTTAGCCTACTACCTCATCAGTTCCTGGTTTGAGGGGGATCACCTTCACCCTCACATGGGCCAACCACATCTTATTTTTGTTAGCATCACTTACCAATACAAGCTACATAACAAAAAGGGGAAAAATGTAGACACTAAAATTAGGTCACACTCCCCTTTATCCCTCAACATATAAGCCCCCCTTTATTACATCTACCTAGCCATGACCCCCTTCACCCTACTAATATTAATTTAATTAATTAAATTAAATTAATGCTTTATCCTCACTATATTTATTATTTAAATAATATCTACACAAACAGTTCACTTAGACACCTCACCAAGCTAACTCAACCTAAGACCTATTCTTAGCAAGTTACCATAACTAACTAAGACTTACCCAAACCCTAAAAATAAATGCCTACACTCCCTCTAACCACATTCCTACATGCTCACAAGAAGCTCCCAGTCTAATTCATGGGATAACGACACAAGATCTCGAGGAAATCAGAGCATATCCCTAAGTTTAGTAAACCTAGGAAATCCCACCTTGACCAACATTAGTTACCCCTAACCATCGCCGGTAAGGTCGACTACCATCGCTACCCCTTTTAACCCCAAAAAACCTTATGCTCAAGGTTGGAAGTTGGAAGCAAGTTGGAAAAAACTTTGGGAGAAAGTTGACAAGCAAGAATGAAATCTCGTAGAGATAATGCATCTTTAGAGAGCCAATTCCAGAAGAGCTGACTTCCAAGGAAGGAGATTGAGGATCTTCTCTTACACACCATCCCATCCACATTCCGATCTATCCAAGCAAAGAGGAGTGTGCATGAAGCCCATGCAAAAAAATTCTTCGCTTAGTGATCACTTGCAGCCTTTAAAACCCATCACCAACACCTCCATATTTCACACATAGATTTTCAGAATGAAATCCAAGTAAGTACAACATCATACTTTCCTAGGTTATTTCATTTTATCATCCATTGTTTATCTTACTCCCTTATTGACCATCTCCAACATTTTGTACCTCCATAGACCCATCAAAACCTCATAAAAACCTATTCCAATCACCTAATACCTCATCCCGACCAACCAAACCCTTTGTGTAATCACAAAGGAGACCAAAACCCCATTCTGTGACATTTCCAAATTTCACAAGAACCGAGTGATAGTTATACCTAACCGCGGTCGCCACCCTTGATCGACGCCGGTCTCTATGTTTTCCCACACAGCCTTAAATAGATACCTATCCACCTAATTTTACCTCACCTTCACTCACTTGTGACCTACCCGAGACCTTTATCGGACTTCAGTAATCCAGAACCAACCCTTTGACCCATGGATTCTATTATAGCTTAGCCTGTTAGATAAGATTTGTTTTCTTATTATGTTTTTAAGTGAGATGCCTAAATCATTTCAAAATAACAATAGGATTTACCTTGTTTTTAGCATTAATTTGTTTAAAACAATGGACTGACAACCATCTAGGAAGTATCACACTTCTTGGATCTAGCTCACACTAGGCAGTTCACTGCTCATATTGTTTAATTCTTTCTAGTGGTCTTGTTTTCATTACAGGTAGTTCCTCCTAGCCAAAAGGAAGCTCTCATGGTCAGTTGTGGATTCGAAGTCATACACGTGCAACAACCCATCAAATGACATTTGAACAGTGTGCATTCGCCCTACGCTCGTTACCCTATTTGTTTTGTCAACGATTCTAAGAAACAATCTGAGAAAAAGGTGAAACTCGGGCTACTTAGGAGTGAGATATATGACAAGAGTATACTTATTTTTGGACTCAACACAATGTAAACTATAGGGATTCAAGGATTTTGGAAAGTAGTAATGGGGATTTTTTTGGCATAGGTAATACACCAAAATGTAGATGGATCCATCCCATTTTTTACTACACAATGAAAATATGTTTTTGATCATGGGGTATTATTAATTTGGGGCACAACCATATGGGTACAAGTTTTACATAATATCTAAAGGGTTAGAAGAAGACAACAAAGTGTCTTTGGACCCATCATATTCTTGACTTCTTGTATATATGAGAGGTTCCCAATGTCAAGGTTGATAAGGAAACCATTGGTAGTAGTGAAGGATGCCTCAAGATTTCTTTACATGGGATGATATTGAGATCACTAAGATATTTTTACCACTAGAATAGGTGGATCTAGATCAAGTTACATAACATCCCTACATAGATAATGTGGAGCAATGGCCTAGTACTTAGAGGCCATCACCAAGGTGAAAATAAAATAAATATATTAGGTTGATAATTATGCTTCGGTAGGGTCCCGACACACTTTGGGTGATAAATTCATATGGTGATACCATCATTTCCACCCTACCAGCATTGTTATGTTAAAGAGGTTGTAAGAGTAAATGTGAGGGTACCCCATTATGAACCCATAGGATACATGCATCAGAACACATGGTTGGAGGTAGCATATTCATGTTGGGGATGCTTAGGGCCCATAAGATATCATACTCGTGAGAGGTTCGGAGGAAGGATCGATGGAAGATATACAAACAAGAGGCCGAGGGTGCGAGAAGATTTGGTGCTAGAATTTGAGGAGTACAATGGTAATACATCATGACCAAGGGAGAATAAGTTATAATCATCTGGAGGATGCTACTTTACATAAATTGAGGTCTAGATGAGCGCACACCTGAGCTAGAGGTAAAGACGAGAGTGTAGAGGGTACAAGATATTGATTCCATGAGATGGGTAGGAATAATACATAAGAGGTAGATCACATTGTCATGATGAGGAGGAGGTATTAGGAGGCCATAGAGATGGTGATACCATTATGGCAAAGCCTAGGAAGCCATGTACATGTGTCATGATGTTATTTAGATGTGTTGAGAATAGTTCTTTTATGTGTATCATAACTAACTTGTTTCTTTGATTTAGTTTTGCAGAGCATACGTTGGAGTAGTGGCATTCCTTGATAAAGAGTGGACATCATGAGATAATGGATCCAATGTTGGAGTTCTAGGATATTATAGTGATGGTGGATCCAAAGAACACCATCAACATGGGACTGATTTTGTGTTTTTGCCTAGTTGGAGTGGCATCTAGGACATTGCAATGATATAGGAATGCACATACTTTAGTAGTTACCAAAGAACATATATGTGATATTTTAGAGTCTACTTTATGCAGAGGTAGCCCTAGTTCAAGAGAAGGAAGCCCACCTATCTGATACCCATAAAGTAATGGAGAGGGTTACAACAATGCAGACACAACTTTAAATAGCGTACGGTGAGGCATTTTGATCATGTTCTAGGGTGAAGTCCCTAGCCTACACATGTAGAGCTACTAGCACGTCCCCATCAACCCAAAGAATCCAGAGACCCCCACAGAGGGTGAGGGTGTTTGATACATTTTTATATAGGCTAGAGCCATGTATTATTTTGTATGATTTTTTTCGATGTATAAAACTAATTCAAGATTAATATAGATGATGATTTTTATGATATTTGGATGCTTGATGTATATATGTCACTTTTCTTATCATTTTCCTTCTTTTAACATGTATTTATGTAATGATAAACTTGGTAATTAGGAATAATGATAATTGTAGACAATAAATCACACACTTTGGGTATATTCCTAGGTTTTATCACATACCACTCTTCATATGATTCCTAAATGAGAAAACTAGTAATTGACATTTGTTTTTAACCTCTTTGCTTTCTCTCGTTGTTTTACACACATAAATGTCAAATATTAATTTCATTACTTCATCTTTCTTTGATCTATACACCAACACCTAGCTAGGAATCCAAAGCACCCAAGTGCCCTCGTCCCCTCTCGGAACCTTCGACCTTTTTATCTTACAAGCCCCTTTTGGGCCTCTTTTCTCATTTAGGCATCTTGTTTTCTTATCACTTGGTATTTTAGTTGTCGATTACCCAATGCACTATTACGACTAATATTGCACTAGTTGTGCTTCTCCCTGCAAACCGACGATACACCGCCGGTTTGACCTATCTAACTTTCTTCCTACGACATCCCTTTTGTCATTTTTCCTCTTGTAAACCATTTAAACAAGCTATAATAGCTTCGTTCTAACTACATTAGCTTCTTACTTTCTTCTAGTCCACTTCTACCACCTTCCTGGCCTATCAATCCATTCCATTGGATTGATCTGACCCTTCAAAACTCTCTCCAAACCCTAATCACCTCCTAAACATGTTTAATTAAGCTTAAACATGGTTTGTCACTCCCTAAACCTAGTCAAAGTAAGCTTTGACTTGCTAAAAGTGTTTTTGGAATTTAGTGTTTGTCCCACATGCACTCAAGTTTCCCATTTTCCCAAATGGAAAACTATATATAGGGCTAGACCCCCTCTCTCATTTTCAAGAATTCCTCCCTTCTTCCTAAGCATAGATTATAGTATTTTGCATCTAGGTTCTAGATTTCATTTCTAGTTTAGATATTGAGCTATTTACTTCATTTTTTGTATTGCTAATCCAATTTATAGGGTAAAGGAGAAGAACCATTGGCTTAAAAGCCTATAATGGGGAGATCTCTTTCTCTTAATCACTAAAACTGATTGCTTAGGGCTTACTAGGTTCATTATTTTAAGCTTTCAAAGAATAGAGGTAGTTTTAATTAGCTTAAATTTGAGTGTTTACTTCATAATGTATGCTAGTTAGAAAATCTTGCTCATTTCTTATCGGATGGTCCACTGATTTGTTGCTTGAAGCCTTTGGGGATTCTTTAGGAATTCTTACCCCAAAATCCATGGCTTTCTACAACTTTTCTTTGAACACATTTGGCATGCCCGGTGGGACTCTTATGTCCATCCTCCATTAATGGAGGTCCTTTGAGTTCTTCAAAGTCATTTTTCAAGTTTTTTAGTTTAAATCACTTGTTATTTCCTCATTTCTATTTTAAACCTTGGATTAATGAACTCTATTTACATGCATTTGTGGGTTTAACATAGAAATAGGAAGCTTTGACTAACCAATAACCTGTTTGCTTTTAAAATTTTGAAAATCCATGTTTTTTGCAGTTTTTTACAGGGCACGCGTAGGTGTTTTAAGGTGGCGCGTACACATTGATATACACGCGTCTCCATCGGAAAGGCCACGTACTCCATCTAGGTGTCCTCTGTGTTTATAAAAATTTTCTCTAGGGACGCGTCCACATGTCTCCGCATTGGTCTCTGTCCATGTCTCCATCTCTCTGGACACGTCTGTGTAATTAATATCACTGTGTAAAATTTTATAGACTTCTTTTACTTGGGCCGCGTATCCATCAGTAGGAGCGCACATGCATTGAAAACCCTAGCGTACCCATTGGATTAGGGCACGTAGGTGTTGGTGACTATTTTGATCTTAATAGACCCACGTAGCGTAGGTGTTGGTATAGGTGCATACCATTGGTTGGGGCACGTACATGTCGGTTTGGGCGCAGCAGTGTTACTGTCAAAATTAAAAAAAATTACAATTTTTTAGCTATTTCTCTGACATTTTTGATGCAGGTTTCTAAAGGTTTGATAGTTTAAAAATAGGGCTAACTCTTTAAAATTTCAGTTTGCATGATTAAGTGTTTTTCATTCCTTAGCTTAAATTAGGATTTGTGAAAGGTGTGTATGCTCTCTCCTCTCACGCTTTCCAAAGTGATCTTGGAGATCAAAAGCACTTACACAAAATCTATTTTATATGTTAAAAACACTTGCTTTTTAAAGGATAAAGTAACATTTTTATGTGCTTTTAGTAGGATTTCCACTTTGCGTATGCTCTTCCTTCGCGCTTTTGGGTGATCTTAGGAATCAAAAGCAAGTGTGAGTTCTCTTTTACCTCAATCGAAAACGAGAAAACTACTAACCAACTTGTTGTCTACAGGACCTAACGTTGGTCAAAGAAAGGTGTTAAGAATGAAGTGAAAACTTCTAATACACGTGTGTTTGCAGATTGCCAAATGGTGTGCCACTTTTGAAACCACATTAAGATTAAAAAAGATAAAAACACACCATATTCAACACACTGTATTGTAGGTTTCGGAAAAGGGTAAGTCCCTCTCCGCTTAACTGGAACGTAACCCCTTTGGCATAACGCCTTAAGCTATAACAATGGGGGTGGTTCCAGGAACCCCAAAGTAGTCCACCGCTGAGTAACCTCGTGGATGAAATGGGAAGCACCTCGCTTACCCACTTGACTAGTACACCTTGTGAGATAGAGTTACAAGTTGTCCATGTGGTGACCTTAGTAAAAGTACATGATGGATGCATTCATTGCCCACTATGTGCTTGAAGGGGGTAAAGTAAAGCCGAGATACTCCCAAACTAGTCAGTGTGACTTTTTGGGTAAATCACGCCTCGCTTAAGACAACCTTGTAACACCTAGTTGAGAGAACTTATTAAGGAAACCATTTTGTCTGGAGGCCAACTTTACTAGTCCATTCACATCATTTTCCATCACGAAGTGATAACTTGTTTGGATTCAACACCTTGTTTTTCAAACACGGTAACGAACCCATTCTAAGTTGGATCTAAGTGTTTTTCATCACGAATTTAGACAAACGTATTACTTAGCTTAGCTTCCTTCTCATTTTTCAAATGAGGCGAAGCTCTACCCAAAGTGAAACTAAGTCTATTTTCACATATTCTTGATCTACACCCATGCATTCATACTTTCCACGTTGGAAGTCAAACAGAGGCATACTTTACGTGTCATGTCAGAGATAGTGCTAGCTACTTTTTTGTACGTTTACACTCATCCATGTTTGCATGGTCTGGGGTGTTAAATGACTAAAGTGGGTGGGTACATTTTCACATCTTTGGCAATCCTACGATCTTGACTTCAGGATCTTCATCATTGTTACGGGTCGGTTTTGTCATTTTGTCTCTCCCTAGTTTGTCAACTTTTGCTTGCATTTTAGTCATTTAGTATTGGCATTTACATTATCATCTCCCATTCTTTGGGCACGTAGTATGAATCCCTCTATTACATGGTTACGCTACTCACATCATCGCAGACTTCTTGTTATACCTTCTACTTGGTTTTAGTTCTTGACGTCATCTAGGTTTTTTTACGAGTGTTGATAACGCATTATATATATCATCATGATGTTGTCTTGATATCGATGCCTTGCTTGCTTGGTTGAGATATCTTGATAGCATTGTTACGCTCTATATCTAATTGTGACTTCCACTTTTCAATACACTTGGCTTGTTGTCAGTACTTGAGTCAGTTCTAGGTATACCTTGTTAGAGGACTTTGTCAGTATTGTGTTGATATTCAAGCCTTGTTAGATTTCTAACTTCGGCCCACATATCTGGTACAACATTGTCATTCATCTTGGTCTTTTAAGTATAGATTTGACATAACACAACTTAGGTAAGTGATACATTTTCATCTGTCCATATCGGTATCCTTTGAAAACTAGTAAACATAGTGTTGCATCTGAGTATCGGCTAGTAATGCCTAGACTTTTCAAAATGGCAACAAAATCCAATGAGCTTAATGCAGGAGCTAATCCTTTCGATGATTTCCCCTTTAGCGGGAACAATTTAGGACCACTCTTCTCTCAAGTCAAAGATACGAGACGTTAATCGATCATAGTGGAGGAGAGTCGACTCTTCGGGAGAACAACAAAGGTTAGACCTAAATAGATTTGATGAGCTCTTATATTATAACAAAGATCAAGTACTCACGAGAGTCTTGGCATTAGGAGCTAAACTTCCACACGAGCGAAGAAGAAACAAAGGTCATTGACCCTAACTTAGGAGAGCAAAGATTCATCTTAGACATAGATAATCCTTTCGATGTGGGATATGCATCCACTTCTGGGCAACATAAGGCCACTGTTGAAGGTGAAACATCACGTAAACCTCACTTTAAGGCTTCACGTAAAGTAAAAACTAGCGGAAGGCCTCCCCTCCTCTCAAAATTTGATGAAGAAGAGGATCCTCAGCCGAGGAGGAGACCCTCCAAAAATAGATCTTGAAGTTGAGTCAGAAATTAGCAACCTAGGTGCTTCAAAAAGAAACATAGGTAAAGACAAAGACAAAAATAAACTTAACGAGTTTCAATTTGATCCACATACAGACTATACCTTTAAAGCAACTCAGGCTCAAAGGTCAATATCACCTACTAAGGAGCAACTCATTCAGGATGAATTGAAATCTATGAAAGATACGATCACAACATTACAACAAGGAAATATAGGCCAAAACAAAAAGTATCTCTACGAAGAACTATGTCCTTATCCCTTCGATAAAGACATGCTACTGCAGCCCTTTCCTAAACATTTCACTATCCCAAAGCTCGACAAGTACAAAGGAAAAGGTGATCCCCACGATCACATCAAAGACTTTTACATGGCTTGTCAAGAGGTCACCTACAATGATAATTTTCTAATACGACTCTTTCCCCGCAGTTTGGGAGCTTTGGCGATTGAATGGTTCTGTAGCATACCTAAAGGATCTATAACAACGTGGCCGGCACTAGCAGAAAAATTTGTGTGGCACTATTCTTTCAATATTGAAAATGATATCACGATGAATGACCTTTGCAATGCAAAGCAAAAACCTAATGAGACCTTCACGGGTTTCTTACAACGATGGAGAGCGCTGGCTAGTCGCTTCCCTTGTGCTTTACCTGAAAAACAATTAGTGAGCATTTTTGTTCCTAATTTAAACTCGAGATAGCCTTCCATCTTCAGATGCATTGTGGATCTAACTTCGAGGAAGTTATAGAGAAAGGTAGCCAAATTGAAAAGGCTCTTATTACCAAAGGAACACTTAAACCCTTTGTCAAAGACAAACATGAGGCCAAATCTGTAGACAAACCTAAGTTCTTTAATAAGAACAAGCACGTCATCGGTGATGGAATTACTGACTCCAAAAGAGTCCAAGTTATGCAGACAGGTCCACTTTTGAAGCTTTCACAAGGACCTCATCCCAAGGCACCTACAAAACGTACGTTCACAACGTTGAGCGAACCCCTGACTACTATATTAAAACAATTAGATGATGCTAAAATGGTAGAGTATCCAAGTACCACAGTACCATTCCTAGAAAATGCTCCAAAACCTAGTTGGTATAAAGACCATGAATACTGTGACTTCCATCGTGTCAAAGGACACAAAATAGATAGATGTCTATGGCTGAAACACTTCATACAAGACCTCATTGAAGAGGGAAAGATTGTCATAGAATCACCTCCTGATTCAGGATAGGGTCCTAATGAAAAAATGGGCATATACAAAGAACCTTTTCCCAATCACATGGATAAAAAGAAAAGGAAACCAGATCACGAGCAGGCCTCTAATGACTATCGCACACTACGTATGTTTACCCTAGTGATGACAGTCCATTCGACTCCCTTATAGGTTGCATCCATTCACCTGATGAACGAGTAAACACAATCCAATTCTCAAAAAGAGTTGTGCAGTTGGAACGCGACGCGCTCACTTAATCATACCTGATCCAATACCAACTACCCAAAGCCAATATAATTTACTAGACCAGCTAGAGAAAACACCAGCTAAAATATCCATTTTAGACCTTCTTAAAATCTCTACTGCTCACAAGGATATATTGTACAAAACATTACAGAATTCTGAGTCTCTACTGAGGTAGATCCCACACACTTGCAAGCTATGGTCACCCACCTTGAACCCACTGATCATATCACTTTTGATCACAACGCTATCCCACGTAACAACCCTGAGCATAATTTTCCTCTCTATTTAGAAGTGGTGGTTACCCATCGTAAGATTAAAAGAGTGCTTGTGGATGGGGGATCTGGTCTAAACATATGCACATTGAAGCTGGTCAGGCAGCTAGGCCTTTCAGAAATGGATCTGGGAGCTAAGACCATCACCATCACAACATATGATAATGAGGAGAGAGAATCCATAGGTACTATTATAGTGCCCATGGAAGTAGGTCCAACTCTGTCATGATACGACCTTCCATGTCCTAGATTTAGATCTCCCATATAACATGCTCTTGGGGCATCCATGGATTCATGCCATGCAGGCTATCCCTTCGACATTTCATCAATGTATCAAGTTGTGCCATGAAGGGCGTATAGTCACTATCTCGGGTGATCCTGAGCCGTTCACTCACTATCAGGGCATTGCATAGTTTCTCTCGTGCAGCCTATGAGTGCCCTTCCATGGATGTTGTCATCCCTCTTAAAATGGAAGCTATGAAGAATCGGGTGGACTCAAAATCACTCACACCTTATAATCAGGACTTCCCTTCTTTGGTCAATCCTTTTACATCTTGGGAGGCTACATCAGCAAAATATGGCCCAGGAGAGCCATTTACTCTTGAACAAGCATTATTAATTTCAGACTTATCAGTGTCACCTAGGACACGGGGTAAGCCCTATTTTCAGTTCAAAAGTACACGAGAACCATGTTCAGAACCATTGGATAAATTTGTTCATAGTGGCCTCCTATCCAAAGAAAAGATGTTGGAGGATCCCATTAGTAAGGTGCCAGAAGGAACCATGGCCTCATGCCATCAAGCACCTCAGTATACTAAAGGACACCGCATGATGTTTGTCATGGGTTATAAAGGATACGGATGTGGAGCCAACGCACAAGGCCATCTAGAACCTATTCCTACTCACCATTTCAAATCTGACAAGCATGGTCTTGGGTTAAAATCCCAGGATGCTCAACCCATCGAGGTTGATGCTACCTTTTCTGAATGTGAGGACGTTTCATATAATGCGGATAGCGATACAAGTTCCCAATGTAGCCTCTACGAAGATTTGGCTTCCACGAACCTATTCCCGAGTCAGCCATCCTTACCCTATCTGAATCCATCCCTTCAACCGATTATCAAGTCACCCTAGTTTATCCTGAACTTGTAGATTGGGACCAACAACTTTACGTACCACTTGATATCTTCGAGAATGATGAAGCATTCACAGAATTCATGGGACTCAGGGATTTTCTTCCTGCTGGGACCACAAGAAAGGATTCCAAATTCAGTTAAACACATGTGCATACTTCGGAGAAGAGGCAGAGATGTGTGGCCACTTGGGTAAGAATGTTGTGAATAAAAGTAAAAATACTTCAGAGCAGCCTAGTACAAAGAATAAACGGAAATCTCACAGTGACAAACTCTTTGAAACACTTATAGAAGAACAAAATGAAAAGCACGTGGATAAAATAACTTATCCATTTGAAGATGATAAAGAGCTACCTCAGAGGTTGATCTCACCCTCCCTCCTGATCCTACTAGAATGGAGGACGCATCTAAGATGCTCATTGAGGAAACCATCAGTGTTAACATTGGTTCAGAGGATTTACCCAGGATGATCAAGTTGGGGGCTTCACTCACTCAGAACAAAAAACCTTTGTGGAACTCTTAAGAGAATACGTTGATATTTTCACATGGACATATTCAGATATGCCCGGCTTGGATCCAACACTAGTTGTGCACAACCTTGTTGTGCACCCAGATGCCAAGCCCATTAAACAAAAATTGAGGAAGATGCATCCTACAGTTGCACTTCTTGTCAAAGAAGAATTGGAGAAACTCTTGGCTGCAGATTTTATCAAACCTATTGATTACTCAGATTGATCTCCAATATAGTTCCAGTACAAAAGAAACCCATTGGCATTAGGATCTGTACTGACTTCCGTGACATCAATAAAGCATGTCCTAAAGATGATTTTCCTTTTCCAAACATAGATATGATCATAGACTCTACCACTGCTATGAGATGCTATCCTTAATGGATGGCTTCTCGGGTATAATCAGATAAGGATCAAGCAGAAGAGGATCAGCACAAAACTACCTTCATCACTCCATGGGGAACCTTTTGTTACAAAGTCATGCCGTTCGACTCAAAAATGCCGGGCTACTTATCAGCATGCTATGACTGTCATTTTTCATGATATGATGAATGATATTATGGAGGACTATGTGGATGACATATTAGCTAAATCAAAGAGCAGAGAAGAGCACCCAAAAGTGCTTAGACGTATCTTTCAATGGCCCTCAGGACTACAAGGTTTGTCTTAATCCTAAGAAGTGCATCTTCGTGTATTATCAGGAAAACTCTTGGGATTTATAGTATCACAGAGAGGGATAGAAGTGGATCCCACCAAGGTCACTACTATTATGGACATGCCTCCACCCACCACTCTTAAACAACTCAGAAGTCTACAAGGAAAGATCCAGGCTATTCACCATTTTATTTCTCAGCTTGGATAAATGTCATCCGTTTACACATCTTTTGAAGAAAGATGTTGCTTTCAAGTGGGGGCCCGAATGTCAGAAGGCATTTTCTCTACTCAAGCAAAGTACCTTGTAAATCCACCTGTGCTGATGCCCCTACTCCTGAGAGCCTCTCCTTTTATATATTTCTACTACCCAATTCGCTATTGGTGCACTGCTTGCCCAATACGACCTTGGCCATAAGGAGAGAGTTGTTTATTACCTTAGCCGTACATTGATTGCCTATGAATTGAACTATCCACAGATTGAAAAGGCCTACTTGGTAGTCATCTTTACATTTCAAAACTCCACCATTACCTCCTTAACAATAAAACTAAACTTATTTCCAAGGTTGACCCTCTTAAGTACCTCTTATCCAAACCCACCTTAACAGCCGAATGGCTAATTGATCATTCTTTTGAGTGAATTTGAGATAGAGTTTGTAAATCAGAAGTCCTTAAAAGGACAGGTATTGCAGATCAGTTGGTAGAAGCACCTTTACCAGGAATAGAGCCTTTGTGTCTGGATCTCCCATGCATCTATGATGTATATCAAGAATCCACTAATGGCAGGTCCATTTCGATGGATCATTTACTTTTCATGGATCAGGAGCAGGAGTGGTGCTTATTACTCCCACAGAGATATTATACCAAGGGCATTCCGATTGGGGTTTCCTTGTACCAATAACATTGCAGAGTATGAGGCACTCATTACTGGCCTCAAGCTAGCTATCACTTGGAACATCAAACAACTACGTGAGTTGTTGGAGATTCTCAGCTCATCATTAAGTAGGTCAATGATGAATACAAGGTTAAAGATGAAAAAATTATTCCCTATAAGAAGATGGTTGAAACCCTGAAGGAATATTTTTCACATGTCATATTTGAACAAAACCCAGATCTCATAATAGATCTACGGATGCCATGGCTACCATCGGCTCTCTCTTACGCATCCCACCTGAGAGAGAGTAAGATGCCTTTCTTTGTGGAACACTTACAGATGCCGGCATATGATATGCCTGAATCCTATTTAGCATGTGAAGTTGTTGGTCCCCTATCCCCATGGTATGACCCTATTTACCAATACCTACAAGATGGAACCTTCCCACCTGACATTACCCATTCAGAGAAAAAAATCCCTTATCCACCGCATTGCCCATTATACCCTCCTAGGAGGCACCCTTTATCATCATGGCTATGACGGAACTTGCTTCATCTAAATGTTACTGATTCGGTTCACGTGATTAAAGAGGTACATAGTGGTATCTGTGGGGCACACACTAGTGGCATGGTGCTAGCTAAGAAACTGTTGAGAGTAGGCTACTATTGGCCTACCATGGAATCCGATTGCTGCAACTTCATGAAGAAATGTGAACTTTGTCAAAAGTATGGTAATCTCATACATGCACTAACAGGCTTTGCAGCCTATTGCAATGCCTTGGCCTTTTTCAAAGTGGGGTTTAGATCTCATAGGGAAGCTCCACCCTTCTTCATCAGATGGTCATACACACATCATAACTACCACCGAGTATTTCACTAAATGGGTGGAGGCTTGTTCCTCTTACCTATGTCACCGGTGCACAAATATCCAAGTTTATCATGAACCATCTTATATGCGTTATGGTATCCCCTCGGCCATTGTCACTGATAATGGTAAATCTTTCAAAAACAAGATGGTAAAAGCCTTGTGTCAACGCTTTCATATCCAACTTAAATGGTCCACCCCCTATTACCCTCAAGGTAATGGGCAAGCAGAGGCTACAAACAAAACTCTTGTGTGCATTATGGAGAAAATGGTCAGTAAAACTGGTCATAATTGGCACTTGCAAATCCATCCCGCCCTCTGGGCTTATCGAACCTCCATCCGCACCCCTACTGGTGTGACCCCGTATTCACTTGTCTATGGCACTGAAGCCATCATACCTTTGGAAGTGGAGCTTCCCTCCCTGAGAATATCTCTCAGGGACTACCTCGACAAAGATGAAGACTACAGAGTTGCTCGCCTGGCAGAGTTGGAACTGTTAGATGAACGGCGTATCAGAGCACTTAATCACCTTAAAGTATATCAAAATAGAGTATCCAGAGGATACAACAAATGCATCATTCATAGGGAATTTGATGTAGGTGATCTCGTACTGAAAGAAAATCAGAAGAATACCACCAAAGATAGGAAAAGAAAGGTAAATTTGAGGCCAATTGGCTCGGCCCCTATGTGGTGACCGCTAAATATGGATCAGGGGCATATAGACTTGCCTATTCAGATGGTGAAGAGCTTCCAGAGCCCATGAACACCATTCACCTCAAGCACTTCTATGCTTAGGATGGCTGGAATATTGAGATAAGAAACTAAAAAGTAGAAAACAAAGAAAAAACAAGCAAAAAAATTGAAAATTGAGAAAAAGTAAAGAAAAAAAATAGGTCATCCTCGTGTGAAAACCACGCAATTGTGGCGCAGTGGGCATGTCCTTTTGTGAAAACTAGTTTCGCACTCAAGGAAGGTTTCTCATACACAAGTCACTCTTGACAGATGGGTAACTCTTGCCACTTGCTAAATTCCACAAAGACTGCTAGGTCTAGGATCCGACCTCAAGCTCCCTTGCAGACCTTGTGATCTAGTTTACTTACGCTATATCTGTGTGAAGGATGTGGCCTATTTGTATATTCCCACATCACGCTGGGGGCACATTCACATTCCACTTCATTATACATAACACATGGGCATTTGACCCTTTGTATATTCCCACATCACGTTGGGGGCATTCCACATTTCTTTAAAGCTTGTACATTGCTTTCAAAACATGACCTTGAAAATACAAAAACATTTAGAAAATGATACACAAAAATCTAAACATCTAGAAAATTTCCTTCTTAGGGATGCAGCTACATTAGTTTCACAATGTTATCTTAGGGAAACCTAGACAACAACGACGAAAACCGTAGTCTTAAAAAACTTATCCTTCATGATAAACTCAAAAACATTAGAAAATATGTCAATATTGTCCCACAAAAACAAAGTGGTAGTTAGATTGCTTTTAGTTGTTGGTTTGTATAGTTTTGATGTACTTAGCTTGTTGTGTTGTTCATTCTTTGAATGATTCTTTGCTTACATTATATTAGATCTTGTTAGGTTTAATTGTGTGTTGCACTGCATTCATTATTAGGACTTTATGCTTGTAATTAATTGTTGTATGTTTCTTTGATTGCTATGTGCATCTTGTTAGAACTCATTTTTACTTGCTTAGATTAAAGTGTTAGATTAATCTTCATTTTAGTTGCATTGCATTGTGTCATGTGTGTATATTTGTTTAGTTTTGTTAACTTTTGCTTGTGTGTTTGTTTAGCACATTTGTTTGTTATCACATCTATCATCTATCATTTCATCACATTTATCACATCATTTACTACATCATATATACAAAAATGCTAAGTATTACATCATGCATGTATGCTAAGCTAATCATCACATATCGTATCATCAATGGGGGCAAGAGGGGTTGCACATGATCACTAATCTATCCCCCCCACACCAATATCATCTAGTATCATCCCAAAATACTAGCCATATGGAATCAAACATCTCATAAATAAAAAAACATGATATCAAATACACGAGTATATCATCACTATGAAAGAAAAACATGTACATCTCTACATCTGAAAGTATGTCACATACATGAAGAGGAAAAGATACAACATGAACATCAATGAAACATAATTACCATGACAATATATCAATGCATGACAAGATATACAAGAAAGTGTCCATATGGTACATGTATAATAAAAAAATCTCTCGTGTCAAAGTCCGGTATATACAAAATGCTCTATCCATCTAGCCATATAAAAGGGGCAGGGATCAATACTAAGCCTACATACAGAGGCATGGTGGTACATAAAAAAAAGTACCTACATCGATCAAAATCAAGCCTTCATCTAGAGGCATCCACAAAAGAATCTAAAGAATCTATACATAGTCAAAACTCACCTTCATAAGAGGCATATACAAATGAATACATACATATATATCATGGCATGAGTAGGAGACTCAGCCACAACTCTCACCCTCACCGGGCTACCTGGGACCATGTCCTGGAGGATGGAATAATGGAGGCCATGATGGGCCTGCCCCTGAAGAACCTGCCAACCGAGGAGGAAGACCCCGTGTACCCTCTCTGTGTACTCGGCCACTGTGGCCGGCTGTCATGTACTCGACTTGACTGCCGACCTCCGTGATCTAGAGCCTATGCGGCTCACATCAAGCTGGGCATAAGGCATCACTCACTCTACTGCTGGAACTACCTAAAAGTAGGTTGTCCTATAATAAAGAGCCTCACCTATGGCCCTGATAGTGTCACGTATCAAATCCTCATCTCCTATGGCTAAGGCTGCCTATAGGGTGGCATCACGCTCACCTATCAATCGACCTCTATCAACATCAACCTACCTAGCAGCAGCAGCCTCTCGATCCTCTCTAGTGTGACACTCTGTAACTCACACGGGCCTGGTCTCTCTCCATCAATAGGTCTGTCCTCGGCCTGCACCTGATCATGCTGAACCATGACGCTATGTAATCGGCTCGTACTGCCTAAGGCACCCACTAACCGAAGTGCCCCGTACACTACTAACTAACTGTGTAATCTGACCCTGCCATACGGCCCTACCACTATCACTATCCTATAATCGAGACCTGCCTCGGTCTCTCTCGGCAGTCAAAACTCTGAACTCGTGCTCGCCTCGATCTCTCTCTCGCGGCCACCTAAGTCAGTACCACTATCGCGGCCTCGTAATACGCTGTAGTGCAGCAGTGCAAAGCTATCCATCACCACCTCCTGGGGCCTAAGGAGGTGGACCCTGCTATGGTAGAACCTACTGTAATGGGACATATATGCCCACTGGAATGCCTACTAGAGGCAATGGACCAGCTGGGGCCTAGTGTGCCTATCTAGGTATAGGCCTAGGACCCTGTACCTACGGCTGTGGGGCCCTACCTCTAACTTCGATGCTGACGCATCGGGGCCACCCTCATCATCTGAATCATCATCATCAATATCACCTCTGGCACCATCATCATCACTAGGTGGCCCCACTGGGAGGCCTCACGCCTACCTCATATGCTACCCTCGAATGGTCAGCCTATGTGGAATCACACCATGATACTAGGCGTACTCTGTTGTGCACCCTAGATCTCACACCTACCTCAAAGGTACCCATGCAATGGGTACCACCTGTGTAAAACTGGCCCAGGCTCTATCAAAGGCTATCTATGGCCCCATGTCAAAATACTCACGCGCCTCCGCGCATACCACATATCAAGGGCCCTGGAACATCCTGTGGTGCCAAACTATCACTGGCATCTATCAACCCTATAAAAACTCCCGCATATAGCTATGGCTACCCATGATAAAATGCTCTACTCCGCTATGGATAGCTCTCGGCATCCTCTGCCACTGGAAATGTCGATATGGCCTCCATACCATGGCCGCCTACTGTAGGTCATCAAGCTCTCGACGATAGGGATAAGGATCACCCCTGTAAGGCCGAACATCATCCCCGACTGGGACCCAACCCATGGTAGATGGCTCCTCTGAGCCCGAACTCTCAGAGCACCTAAGGGGCACCCGATAGCAATGTGATCCTAGGCCCATATCATAAGGAGCCTAGCCAGGCCTACCATCTTCTGACGGTAGTAGGTGATAAGATGAAGATCCCAATAAAGATGTGCCAGAATGCACTAGCCCCAGCAATAAGTCTCTCCCTGTATCAATCCAAGAATAACCCCAAGTAGTCCAAGTGGGAATGAGGAACGTCTTGTCAGGGAGTAAAACTCCACTGACAAAGGCCATCATGTATACCACGACCCGATCTAGAGAAAGGTCCTCAATGCACGTGATAAACTCACCATCATCCCACGACGAGGTATCGCTCGACTCCAAACAACTATGCAATGCATCCATCCAATGCTACTCTCTCTATCACTCACATACTGAATGGGCTGGCCAATGATAGGAATGCATGATGCACCAGACATCCTCCAACGTAATGGTAATCTCCCTTGTAGGTAAGTCAAAGCACTGGCTCTCACTGCCATCTCTCTGCTATGGCCGTGAGAAGGCCGTGGTCCAATGTGATCTGGGGCATGTCAGCCACGTAGGCTAACCTCAGTGACATAAAGGAGGATATCTAATATCCTCCTATCTCCATCCTCGAACTACGCCTCTATCATCTCAAGGTGGCCATATCTCTCCCACGTCTGAAGTGTGGGTAATCTACGCTGCAAGATCAAAAAAGTGTTAGGCACTTATCTAACTTCTAGCTATCTTTCTAAGGAAAAATGGTTCACGAGAGTCCTTAAACTTACTAATTTCCCTTTTTCTTCTAAATTCTTCTAATTATTCTCCTCTACACTTTGCTATTTTATTGCTATAAGTGTGTTTCATTTTCTTCCGACATGCATGCATGCACCCTTTCGACGCACACGCATCCTCCTCGATGCCTACGCACCCTAACCGACGCGTACGCACCCCTACCTTTTCCATTTTTTTCATGTATGTATGCCACACAGGATGCCAACGCACCCAATGTGATGCCTACGCATCCCTCCCAAAGCATGCACACATGCGCATGCATCATCCCCCAAATAAAAATCAAAATTTCCCCAAAGCCTACGCGCTTGTTCGACACGCGCGCGTGCATGCCCCCATTTTCCCCTTTTCGATGGACACGCATGCACGTATACATTTTTCAATGCATACACCCATGTGTACCTTTTTTTTTGCATGCGTATGCATACGCGTCCCATATTTTTTGACACCTACGTGCACGCATGTGTCTTTTTTTTCCACCTACCTACCCTAGAAATGACCTAAAAAGCATTAAATGCATAATTTAAAAGAGAAAGGATAGACCACTCACGAAGGGTCCATCCGCGGGTCTCACTAGTACTCTCGATCCGGTCTGCTCACCTCCACCTCGTTGGTAACCTCTCCATCGCACTCCAAGCTCTCACTGACACCTCATGGTAAAAATTGCAAGGGCTCTGGTACAAATGAATTGGTCGTGATTGTTTTTACCCCCCGTGGGGGTATATTAACTCATCGCGATGCCCCTGGGGCATGTTTTCTCCATCGTGATCATTCTAATCTTCTTCTACCCACCGTGATAATTATTTTATTATTAAAATAATTATTTTTATTAATTTTCACACGTTGGGGCACTTTGTGCTACCCTGCGGACACTTCCTCTTAACCCTGGCATTGTTTACGAACCTTACAGGTGCTTTCCTCTATTTTGATTCCTCTTTTTCATCTATCTACCTCCCATCGTGAACAATAATTCTCTTACAATAATTATTATCACCCTATCTTTCTTTCCATGGGGATACCCTTTTGGCTCTTTTTGGCCTCGCCTTCCCCCGTTCACCTCCGCGCATGTACTTTTTTAGAAGATCTTTGATCTTTTGAATTCTTCTGACCGATCAAAAAATTTAAAAATTGTAAAATTGATTTAGAAATATCAAAAATAGTATAAAACTTTGAAAATGAACTAAAATCGGTAACCAACTCATTTTTCAGCTGAAATCTGTGTCTTTTGCATGGCGCTCATCCTGTATCCTGTTGGCATTTTCACATGTTTTGAAACAACGACTTGCGAATCACCCTGATCTACAATCATTTACAAAAGACCGCTGCTTACTTCATCTATACTCTGGGGCACTATTAGTTGCCTGGTACTATTTCATCATGCACGTTGCTTTTTCATCGACCCAAGTGTCCTCCGTCATTTCCCTTGCATGTGCATATTGCTTGGGGCATCATTCTTACCCTTGTCATTTATCAAAACATTTGGGACTTCAGCTTGATAACAAAATATTTGTGCAACCTTCTTGAACGTTGTTGGTTTAAGTGTGTGTGACTGTACTTATTTCCCTATTACATGAGTTTGTTTACTTCTCGTATTGCATTACATGTTTGTATGTTGCATGGAGTTGGCATTTTAGCAATAGATAGTTGTTTTGTATCTTGGCTTTTCATGTCACTATACGCTTCTGTTGTATGCTCACATTTTTAATAAGGACCGATGAGGAGGTCTCTAAGCAAAATGATGATTTAAATAGTGGATACAATTGATTTGTGGATAGCTCAATATCTCTTTTCTTGTTTCTCATCTTCTTCTCATCACATCCCCTTCCCCATTCTTCTATCTATATCTCACCTTTTTCAAGTGTCGATCGACTTCTTTCATCACCCCATCGACACTCGAGGGGGCATCCTTCATCCTATTAATTTTTCTTCTATCCCTTCAAAAAATTTTCTTCTCTTTTATATTTGTCTACTTTCTTCGAAGTGATGTAACTTACATCACCTCAAAGAGGGGAAAATGTAGACACCTGTAGTTTGGCCAATGCACTATTATGACTAATATTGCACTAGTTGTGCTTCTCCCTACAAACCGACGATACACCGCCGTTCGACCTATCTAACTTTCTTCCTACGACATCCCTTTTGTCATTTTTCCTCTTGTAAACCATTTAAACAAGCTATAATAGCTTCGTTCTAACTACATTAGCTTCTTACTTTCTTCCAGTCCACTTCTACCACCTTCCTGGCCTATCAATCCATTCCATTGGATTGATCTGACCCTTCAAAACTCTCTCCAAACCCTAATCACCTCCTAAACATGTTTAATTAAGCTTAAACATGGTTTGTCACTCCCTAAACCTAGTCAAAGTAAGCTTTGACTTGCTAAAAGTGTTTTTGGAATTTAGTGTTTGTCCCACATGCACTCAAGTTTCCCATTTTCCCAAATGGAAAACTATATATAGGGCTAGACCCCCTCTCTCATTTTCAAGAATTCCTCCCTTCTTCCTAAGCATAGATTATAGTATTTTGCATCTAGGTTCTAGATTTCATTTCTAGTTTAGATATTGAGCTATTTACTTCATTTTTTGTATTGCTAATCCAATTTATAGAGAGTAAAAGGAAAAACCATTGGCTTAAAAATAATGGGGAGATCTCTTTCTCTTAATCACTTAAAGGTTCATTATTTTAAGCTTTCAAAGAATAGAGGTAGTTTAATTTCTTTAATCATTTGAGTGTTTACTAGGTTAAAAGTGAGAGAAGGACCTAGAGAAAAAAATACCCTTTTTCATCAACATGGTAGAAGATGGGAGGAGCTGAAAAAAAAAAGGAAGCAGGAGCGCAAAGGCCTCTTAAGCTATAAACATATGTGCTTTATGGGAGGAGCACTTAAGCTATAAACATATGTGCAAAGCACAAGATCAGGATCGGGACTATGGTTTAAGATAATGAAGTTTTAAAAGTAATGAAGGATGAGACTTTAGGCGCATAGAGAGATTGGCATTAGTAAAACAAAAGTGTGAAGCCCTTACTGCAACACAAAACCCACATAAGGAAAGACTAGATGAGATTGGAAAGCTTATAGTGCAGAAGATGGATCTTCTAGAAGGGAGGATGTTTGTTATGGCCAATGTTGTCCTAGTATCTTTGTAGAATGAACATGAAGAGATGACCCGGGATGAATTGGATGCCATCGCCACGAGATGTTTCATAGAAGACAAGAACCGCCCTAAATGGTTGGAAAACCTTGGAGGCTGAAATTAAAGTAGAATATCCAGAGTTGATCCTCCCGGTTGAAGAGGAGGGTGATGCGAGTAAAGTCCATTTCTTTTTGTACAATGATTCTTTACATTCTTTCCATTTTTATTCTTTATTATTTGGGACAATCAGAAGAAACCCCATTGTCGGGATGAAAATGTATATTAGTGTGGGGTAATGTTGAGCAGACAAAGTATGACACTAAGGAAAGGACACACAGAAGATTCGTGCAGGAACAAGGTACATTTGAAGGTGTGGAAGGATAGGGAAGGAAACATGCACTAGGACAAGCTAATTCGGGACTTAGCCATTTTTATGGATACGGGTTATTTTTGGAGATTCGTGTGGAGCACACAATGGGATGGAGACTTGCACGACACACAAATGCTATTTTGGGGATGAGCATCTACTAAGCGCCATGCATGAGTTCAAGATAATAATAGGATTACTATTGTCAATTAACTGTAGGAGATCTATTATTAGCGCACTTGCATGTGTGCATATTATTGTAAAGGCGCATGGTTATTTTCATCATGCAACCTATTTTGGGAAGTGCATAAGTGGTGAAGGAAAGTCCCCACCCTTATAAATATGTATTAAAGCGTGTAGTTAGGGAGAGAGATACGAGACACACAATTATTGTAGAGCTATGTTGTTGCATCGATACGCGCATAGCTTATGGTAATGTTATATGATGTATGGAGCTTCTATGTTTTATAATATTAATATAATGGATTTTATTGGATAGATTATGGTGTTAAACATGACTGTAATTGGTTCTTGTATGGTTAATCCTATCATTGTTATTGTTTAATTCATGATTCCTTAAGATCTAGATCTAGTTATGCTATGTGGAATGTTTATGCTATTTATGGATCTAAATGCATTATATCTTCATCACACTAACATCCTGCACAAACAAATCTAAGGAGGGGCCTAGTACCTTTGTGTGCTTTAGGTGAGCACTCACTCAAATTTGGGTGATGTACTTGAAGCGCACACAGGGTTATTTGTGGTAGATTTTAGGTTGCGTTAAATGCCAATCCAACACATGTGCAACATCTCCAACGTATTTCTTTAGCAAGGAGATGTGAAAAACATCATGCATTTGAGAGAGAATAGGGGGAATGCTAGCCTATAGGCCACCGGATTTATCTTTTCAAGGACTTCAAATGGTCCCACATACCTAGGGGCCAACTTGTGGACTTGCCAAAAGTTATAGAGCTCTTTTTGGGCTTAACTCTGAGGAAACCTTTATCCCCAATAGTGAAAACTCACTTCGTCCTATTTTTATCTGCGTATAGCTTTTATGTCGGTCTGTTACCACTTTCGGTCATTCTCGAATAAACTTAACTTGATTTTCCATCTCAATCAGCAAGTCTGGTCCAATGACCTCCCTATCTTCAGTTCTGTCCTAACTTATGGGAGTCCTACACCTTCGCCCATACAGAGCTTTGAAAGGATCCATTTTCAGCGAGGAGTGATATGTGTTGTTATAAGAGAATTCAACAAGCGGGAGGTACTCTTCCCACTTGTACTATTGATCCATGCGAAGTACATTCATAGTAAGTCTTCAAGGACCCTATTCTCTCTTTTGTTTGTCTATTCATTTTCGGATGGTATGTTGAGCCAAAGTTTAGCTTTGTCCCTAATGTTGCGTATAAGGTCTGCCAAAAGATTGATGTCATTCTCGGATCCTGTCGAAAATGATTAGTTCTAGGACCACTGTGCAGGCTTGAAAATTTTATGCACAAACCTCTTAGCAAGAGTTGGAGAATCATCCTTCATATTTCCGAGTATAAAATGCGCAACTTTGGTGAGTTTTTCAACTACTACCAAGATCATGTCATGATTATTTTTGGACATTAGCAGTCCTTGAAAAAATTCCATGTTGATTACCTACCATTTATGTTGTGGTACCTCATGAAGGTGACAACGGTCCTACAGAGTGCATATTCTCACCTTAACTCCTGTAATTCAAGACATTTACGCACATATTTTGTGGCATCCCTCTTCGTACCCAAAAATATTGAGTTTTCATATCATCAACCATCTTGGTTACCCCGGATGGCTAGAATATGGTGCATCATGAAATTCTTGCAACACCTTAATCCTCGGATCACCTTTGTTTGAATGCGTAAACTATGCCATTCTATCCCGGAAGTCCCACACTTTCGAGCTTAAAACCTGAATATTTTGGATCTTACGGATCCTTTACCAAGGTTTTCTTCACTTGTTGATAAAATTGATCAGTCGAAAAATGTTTTAAAACATCATCCTTAAAACTAGTTTTAAAGTCACCAACGTTGAAAGATGCTTGCGGCAATTTGAGTGCACCAGACTTGATTCTCTTTTCCCTTAATATAGCTGATCTCAAAATCATACTCGAAAATGAATTCCATTCACCTATGTTGTCTTATGTTCGAGATTGGGTTGTTTGAAGATATACTTTAGACCCAAATGGTCTATTTTCAGCTCAAAAGGCTTTCCCAACAAGTAGTGACGCCACATTTTGGTGCGTGGACTATTGCAGCCAGTTCTAAATCATGTGAGGTATAGTTTAACTCATGAGTCTTCAACTTTCTAGACTCATATGCCACCACTTGTCCATCCTGCAAAATTATTCCACCCAGTCCTTCACCAGAAGTGTCTGTTATAACAGCAAAGCTTCCATTTGGATTGGGAACCTTTAGGATATGTCTTGAAGTTAATCTCTACTTAATATTCCAAAAGAAAATTCACATTTTTGTCCATTCAAACTTTTGGAATTTTTTCGTAGTGCTATTATAAGACAACAACCTTCGAAAATTTCAAAACGAACTTCCGGTAATACCCTATTCCATAAAGTTTCTTACTTTGTGTACATTTTTATGGCTAGCCATTCCATTATTGCTTTGATATTGGAAGAATCAACAACAATACCATTTGCTTTAAGATCACATGGCCAAGATATTGAACCTCCTTCTCGAAAAATGAGCACTTTGACAATGTACAAAAATTTGATGCTTCTGCACCTCTCTAAAAGCGAGCCTTAAATTTTGTTGGTGCTCCTCTTCATCCCTTGAATAAATTAGAATATCATCAAGGAAAACTAAGACCCAAAATTTAGGTACCACGAACTGGTGGTTTATAAACCACGCTTAGAGATGCTAATTTCTAAACACCTTTTATAATTATTTTTATAGGCTCCTGATTTCTGCGAAACCTAAAATAAAAATTCCCCAAGTACCCACAAAACCGGTAAGTGCACCATCAACGCTGAGCGGTTTCTAAACCACGCGATCGGTGATTTCCAAACCTAAAACCATGATCATGATTTGAAATGAGTTTAAAACCAGATCATCATTTTTCCTTTTTCCAACCGTGATTTCTCCTAGACCTTTGGCACTCGCGCTTTGAATACCCCCTAAAAATTACTCTTCGACTTCTGGATCATGATAGTTTCAACCATGCCACCAAGACAAAGAGGTAAGCCCTCGATTTTGATCAATTTGTTTGCATTTTAGGTTATTTTTTGTGATTTTCATGGGTTTTTCAATTTTTTGTTTATGTATACAATTTTTTTGTTTTGTCAGTTTCTGGGCAAGCTCGTAATCCTGCAAACCATCAAAATATTCCTCAAAACCCTCCAAACAATCCTCAAAACCCTCCAAACATTCCACAAAACCCTCCTCCAAACATAGATCCGCCTCCTATGGCTCCTTCTGTCCCCACGGAACCAACAGGAACACAAGTTGATATCATTGGAAGAATCTGACAAAATAAAATTGTCATTGAGAACCTTATTCAAAATATAAGACAAAATCATGCCACAAATCCATCCCGCATGACTTTAGCCAACACATTGCAAACATTGATTGGCAAAGTTGACTCCACAACCAACCAAATAGATAGATGGAATACCTTTAGAGGTGATTATAGGTAGTGGTATGCAAATAAATTATCCCATGCAGCCGTAAAAGACAAAAAAATTGGAAAAGACCGCATTTGTGCATTATTTACTGACCCAAGAACCAATGCCCCCGCAGCTACTTGCAAACGGTTCCCAATCCATTGGTGCCACGATGACCGAATCAAGAACAATTTTTGGGACCGATGGTGGATGGTTTTTTATTATCCACCATGCAACAACAATGAGGTTCCCTCTATTTTTTGAAGAAATTATATTGCGAGTTCATGCTTAATGAGGTCCCAAATTATTTTGACTTTTCTATTTTTATGGGCGAGGTGGTGGCTCTACACAGAGTAGACCTGGTGCACGCGTAGGTCAACCAAGGATCCCCATGCCCCAAAACCCCCACTGCCTTCAGTTATCCCTCCTACAGTGAAGGAGGTTGTGAGATTGACACACTACATGCATTGAGGGAGCTCACTGACACTCTGACCCAACATAGTGAGCAGATTACATCTGGTGATGTTGGTGGAGGTGCCAGTTCTAGCACACCACACCACTGTGGATCATGTGGTGCCGTATGCACTGCGGGCGAGACATCATTTGCTGATCACATGATTTCTTTTCTCTAGATGAGATGATGGCGGATGTTTTTGAAATTGGTGCAAAGGATCTTGGTCTTTCACAGGTAAATGTCAAATAAATATTTAATATATATATATATATATATTTAATTTAATTCATGTTTGAGATTTTAATATATATGTATTTCATTATACGTTATGTACATACATGTAAAAACTAATTTTTTATTTTATTTTAAATAGCAAGAGCCGGTGAAGGAAACATCCGGCGTCGACATGCTAGCTACTACAACTGGGCATGTTACAAACGTAAGTTTCAAGTTGTACTTAAATTTCAAATTTCATTTGATTGTGCACTTTTATTATTATAATGTTTCACCTGTACATGTACATATTAATATATGTTTGTCTTTTATACGCAGAGCCTGGCGGGTCATCATCTAGCTCTGGGAACTGAGGCTACTGGCACGCCTCACGTGACTTTTACGTAGGTTAGTTTCTCTTTACACTTTGTTTCTAATTGTGGAAGTTCACGTGGATTATGCTTTGCTCTATGTGGCAGTCATGTAGATTAATATTGATTTGTACATGTTTTTTGTATAGCTTATGACTGCCAGAGAGACTCCTCCATATATGCAGACTATGGAGGCTATTATAGATACTGCCATAACATCTGCAGATCCACTAACTGAGGTACAATTTTTCAAATTTGTTAAATTTATTTAGGAATTATTTCTTATTACTTAAATCTACAATATCAAATTTTGTACATGAAATATTTAATTTGAAATTTAATTATTTGTATGTAGCTTACCTCTCATGAGTCTACTGTTGTCCCTGCCACGCGTCAACGAAAAATTGATAGGGATCATGACATTGCAGTAAGATTTCACATGCATTTTAACTAAATTCTAAGTTTCTAAATTTTGAATGTATTTTAAAAATATGGGTGTTAAAAACTTGTTGTTTATGAATGTGCAGTTAGGTCAGTAGCCTTGCTTAGAGATGCCTAGGACCACACGGATGAAATCCATAGTGGCATCTCCCTCCACTACATCCCTGGGTCATGGACATGCTACTTCTAGCAGGGCGAAGAGAGGGAAGATGTTTCATGATTAGATTCATAGGACGTGGATGTACATATATATATATATGGGCCATAGGTCCTAGTTCATGATTCTTCATAGGACATTATATATATAGCCTTATGCGACCGCATGTGGTCCTATATGTATGACACACTTGGTTCGAGATGTACACATGTTATGAACTTATATTTTCAGAGACGTGCATTCAACACACTTAGTTTGATACATTATATATCCATGTGTTGGTTTTCATAACGATATTACTTCTATGTTTGATTCAATTCATTGCACATGATATCCTTCTATGTATGTATATTCTATGTATATTAATTCTATATGTATGTTTGATTTAAAATTAAAAACTATGGTGCAACATATATGAATATAACGTTACTATGGTGCAACATTGCATGGTACAATTGTTAAGAAATTAAGGGAAGCATGTGTATTCCTCCATCAACATGGGCAACTTATCATTTTCCTCTTAAGTCATGAAAAAATATTTCATACCTTGAATCTTGAAATAAGATGTCTTCCCTTGGGTCATTTGGTTTTTGAACTGTGTATTTAATTTTATTTATCAGAAGGATATTATTCATTTTACCATTGATGAGTATGGTGGTGTATGACCAATCCATCTTTATATCCCCACCAATATCGTGATAGAAACTTTGGCTCAACAATATACCATACGTAGCTAGCATGTCTTCCACAAGTATTTCCATCTTGATTTTCTTGTCAGGGAAGTCTACAAATTCTACTTGAGAATCTTTCACCTAGCCAAAAAGAGGTAATTATTTTGTTTTCATGTAGTAACAATGGCCAATAGCAGGGTTGAGAGTAATACCAATAGAGTTAGCAAATTTTATAAGCATGACATTGTCAAGGCAGGTGCCGAGTCAATAATGCAATTATTCAATTTATAGGTCCATTGACCAACAAGGAAAGATAGAAAGGTTCTTATTTCCTAGAAGAGAGGAGGATTTTAAGGAAAGAAGGTTCTAGAATTAGTGGTTCTTCAGAGTGGGTGATTCTTTTCTTTGAGTGTTGGATTTGGAACATGTATTTTTCTTTTTTTCTTGAACTAAAAAAATTTTAAAAATGTTATAATTTTTTAAAAAGTATGATTGATATTTGAAAATGTTTGTAAAATTTTGAAAAAGTCTAATTGTAAAATGTTAAGAATTTTAAAGTTTAATGAAAATTTAAAAATTGAAATTCATCTGTAAAATATTGAGAAAAGAGGCTTATTTTTTTATGATGGGTGAGGATTTTCATTCTGAAACAAGAGGATACTATTCATTCATTAGAGGAGATTTTGGTTAGAAGATCTTCAGATTTTCAGCTTTTCAGGTAGAGTCCCTTAAGAGCCCCAAGACCAAAAAAAATCATTCAACTTCAATCTTCGATGAACTATGCAAAGATGTCTATGGCACCTAAGGATGTCTCTTTTTTACACCTTTTTTCTACAATTCAATTTCCTTCTCCAATCGAGGTTCACCTGCTTTTGTTTGCAAACACGAAAAAGTAGTTTTGAGAAAAGTTAAAAATGGTTATTTTTTTTTTTGGTGGGTCATGGCACCAAACCAACTAAACAACATCTGGGTGGCTAGGTGAATGCTAGAGGAGGCATCTTTTGGTGCGCAATCATCTTTGCTTCCGGCTACCTCATTCACAAGTCCCTTAAGAGCCCCGAGACCAAAAATCATTCAACTTCAACGGTGACTACGCACTCCATGGCACCTAAGGATGTCTCTTTTTATCCTACACCTCAGCATAGTGGACCCTCTACAAAAGTTTCTCTCAGTTTTTTTCCTTCTCCAATCGGTGCTCTCTTGCCCTATTGTTTTGCAAACGCCCCAAATAGTGTAGTTTGAGAGACAAACAGTAAGGATGTCAAACGGTATATTTTTTGTAAACGTGGGTCATGGCACCAAACCGAACTATGCTGAAACATCCGGGTGGCTAGTGAATGCTAGAGGAGGTGTCATTTTGTGCGACAAATGTCATTGCTTTCCGGCTACCTCGCTTCGGGCGTAGTCCCTTAAGAGCCCTGAGACCAAAAAAATTGTTCAACTTCACGGTGACTACACAATTATGACTCCATGGCACCTAAGGATGTCTCATTCATCCTACACCTCAAAGTAGGGACCCTCTACAATAGCCTGTCTCTCTTTTTTTTCCTTCTCCAATCGGTGCTCGCTGCCCTATTGTTTGCAAACGCACCAAATAGTGTAGTTTGAGACAATGTAAGGCTGTCAAATGGTATATTTTGTAAACGGTGGGTCATGGCACCAAACCGAACTATGCACAACATGTCCGGGTGGCTAGGTGAATGCTAGAGGAGGTGTCATTTTGCGCACAACAACAACGCTTGTTTCTTCGGCTACCTCGTTCGGGCATAGTCCCTTAAGAGCCCTGAGACCAAAAATCATTCAACTTCGACGGGTGACTACGCACTCCGTGGCACCTAAGGATGTCTCATTTGATCCTACACCTCACCTGCATGTAGGGACCCTACAATATCCTCTCAGGTTTTTTCCTTCTCCAATCGGTGCTCTCGCTGCCCTATTGTTTGCAAACGCACCAAATAGTGTAGTTTGAGACAATGTAAGGATGTCAAAATGGTATATTTTGTAAACGGTGGGTCATGGCACCAAACCGACTATGCACACATCCAGGTGGGCTAGGTGAATGCTAGAGGAGGCATCATTTTGGTGCATGACAACGCTGTTGCTTCTTCCGGCTACCTCGCTCGGGCAGCGAGTCCCTTAAGAGCCCCGAGACCAAAAAAATCATTCAACTTCGACGGTGACTACGCACTCCGTGGCACCTAAGGATGTCTCTTTTATCCTACACCTCGCAGTAGGACCCTCTACAATATCCTATCTCAGGTTTTTTTTTCCTTCTCCAATCGGGTCTCTCTCACTGCCCTATTGTTTGCAAACGCACCAAATAAAGTGTAGTTTGAGACAATGTAAGGATGTCAAATGGTATATTTTGTAAACGGGGTCATGGCACCAAACCGACTACACGGACACATCCAGGTGGCTAGGTGAATGCTAGAGGAGGTGTCATTTTTGGTGCGTGCGACAACGTCGCTTTGCTTCCAGCTACCTCCTCCGGGGGCGAGTCCCTTAAGAGCCCTGAGACCAAAAAATCGTTCAACTTCGACGGGTGACTACGCACTCCGTGGCACCTAAGGACATCTCATTTGATCCTACACCTCAGTAGTAGGGACCCTCTACAATATCCTTTGTCTCAATTTTTTTTCCTTCTCCAATCGGTGCTCTCGCTGCCCTATTGTTTGCAAACGCACCAAATAGTGTAGTTTGAGACAGTGTAAGGATGTCAAATGGTATATTTTGTAAACGGTGGGTCATGGCACCAAACCGACTACACCAACATGTCCGGGTGGCTAGTGAATGCTAGAGGAGGTGTCATTTTGGTGCGCGACAACATCGTTGCTTCTTCGGGCTACCTCGTTCGGGCGTAGTCCCTTAAGAGCCCTGAGACCAAAAAAATCATTCAACTTCGACGGTGACTACGCACACTCCGTGGCACCTAAGATGTCTCATTTGATCCTACACCTCAGCATAGGGACCCTCTACAATAGCCTGTCTCTCAGTTTTTTCCTTCTCCAATCGGTGCTCTCATGCTGCCCTATTGTTTGCAAACACCCAAAATAGTGTAGTTTGAGACAATGTAAGGATGTCAAACGGTATATTTTGTAAACGGTGGGTCATGGCACCAAACCGAACTATGCCGACACATCTCAGGTGGCTAGTGAATGCTAGAGGAGGTGTTTTTTTGGTGCGCGACAACGTCGTTGCTTCCGGCTACCTCGTTTCGGGCGTAGTCCCTTAAGAGCCCTGAGACCAAAAAATCATTCAACTTCGACGGTGACTACGCACACTCTCGTGGCACCTAAGGATGTCTCATTTGATCCTACACCTCGCATAGGGACCCTCTACAATATCCTATCTCATTTTTTTCCTTCTCCAATCGGTGCTCTCTGCTGCCCTATTGTTTGCAAACGCCCAAAATAGTGTAGTTTGAGACAGTGTAAGGATGTCAAACGGTATATTTTGTAAACGGTGGGTCATGGCACCAAACCGACTACACCGACACATCCGGGTGGCTAGGTGAATGCTAGAGGAGGCATCATTTTTGGTGCACACAACGTCGTTGCTTCCGGCTACCTCGTTTGGGCGTAGTCCCTTAAGAGCCCTGAGACCAAAAAAATCGTTCAACTTCGACGGTGACTACGCACACTCCGTGGCACCTAGAGATGTCTCATCTCGATCCTACACCTCGCATAGGGACCCTCTACAATATCCTATCTCAGTTTTTTCCTTCTCCAATCGGTGCTCTCGCTGCCCTATTGTTTGCAAACGCACCGAATAGTGTAGTTTGAGACAGTGTAAGGTGTCAAATGGTATATTTTGCAAACGGTGGGTCATGGCACCAAACCGACTACGCGTGACACACATCTGGTGGCTAGGTGAATGCTAGAGGAGGTGTCATTTTGGTGCATGTGACAACGTCATTGCTTCCGGCTACCTCGTTCGGCGTAGTCCCTTAAGAGCCCTGAGACCAAAAAAATCATTCAACTTCGACGGTGACTACGTGCACTCCATGGCACCTAGAGATGTCTCATCTCGTTAATCCTACACCTCGGTGTAGGGACCCTCTACAATATCCTATCTCAGTTTTTTCCTTCTCCAATCGGTGCTCTCACTGCCCTATTGTTTGCAAACGCACCAAATAGTGTAGTTTGAGACAATGTAAGGTTGTCAAACGGTATATTTTGTAAACGGTGGGTCATGGCACCAAACCGACTACGCCGACACATCTGGGTGGCTAGTGAATGCTAGAGAGGAGGCATTCATTTTGGTGCAGTGACAAACGCTTTTGCTTCCAGCTACCTCGTTCGGGCGTAGTCCCTTAAGAGCCCTGAGACCAAAAAAATCATTCAACTTCGACGGGTGACTACGCACACTCCGTGGCACCTAGAGATGTCTCATCTAATCCTACACCTCGGCGTAGGGACCCTCTACAATAGCCTGTCTCGGTTTTTTCCTTCTCCAATCGGTGCTCTCACTGCCCTATTGTTTGCAAACAACCAATAGTGTAGTTTGAGACAATGTAAGGCTATCAAATGGTATATTTTGCAAACGGTGGGTCGTGGCACCAAACCGACTGTGCACACACATAGGGATGGTCTTGTAAACACTTGGGAGGCATCATTTTGGTTCTCTAAGCTCCAGTCCTTCTGGGCTACCTCCTCCGAGCCAAGAACCCCCTCCACAGGTACATAAATCATTGTTAATTGCTTCTCTTTTCTTGTAAAACAATGAAAGCTTCTCTTAGCTTCAGAATTTATAATTCTCTACTAACAGTGCCAACCACGTGAAGGTGGAAGCTTTTCTAGCACCACTAACCTGCATATAAAAGTGTTAGTCAAAGAAATTTAAGTTTCAAATCAAAACCATACTAGATATATACAAAATACACAAATTTAATAAAATATATGAACTTAAATTTATCTAACTAACAAATTTATATATACCAAAGAAATTATATATACCAGACATGAGCATTGTAAATTCATTCCAATGAACCATCGATCGATCTACTCTAAATAGCGACATGATTGCTTCATGATCTGACTCTCAAACCTTCCAAAGAATCTTGTTATTAGGCCTTCCTCGATATCTATACAACTGAATATTTGTCGCTAGAACTAGATGCAAATATAAGAGTATTTTCCTGTGTGTCTCAAAGTCTTCAAACACCCAAACAGAGGAGTTTTTTAATGGATACCATCGAAGCCAAGTTCCAGTAACTACCACTGACCCTGTAGGGTACTCAATATCTTCACCATCTATAACAGAGAAGTCAACTTCTTTCTTTCCTCGATGCAACGACATAAGAAATAGTTTGTTCCTTCTTCATTGTCTTCTGTCGCAATAACTGCAAACACATGTCCTACAAAAAAAGGTTTCAACTCAAATTTAAATTGTACATATTAAAATTTCAATGGACATAACTCAATACAAAAATTGTAAATAACCATAAATACCTTGTCGCACCAAAATCAAAATTTCATCAAAGTCCTTGGATGTTGCAACTTCATCTACAAAAACAAGTCATAATGCTTGTGGAGGTTGATAACTAGGAAGCGGAGTTAGAGGCCTACAAATCCATCCATCCACCCATTCTTGTGAATCACACTCAACAGTGACAAATTCGATACAAGATGCACAAAAACATGTCAACTTTCTTGTCCATGTGGCCCACGAAGTAGCGTTTGAGCTACAAAATGAGTGCATATCACTGACCCAGTGAGTGTCATACAATCCTCGTAGTTAGCAATTTTTTGTTCCTCTATCAACCAAAAATATCTCACGAACCATGGAATTTTCTTGAGAACCTCGGGCCATGTTGTCAATACACCATTCCACTATGCTCTTTTCGCATCTTTCAATTTAGCACCATCTTTGTACTTCAACTCTTCTCTTGCAAGAGCTCTTTTCACACATGCCCCGCACCATCATGCTCTCCTTTTCCATGTCCAACCTCAATGAAACTCCAAATATGTTACACACCCATCTTGACGTGCATCCTGCTCATCCAATAAAACATTCATGCATTCTTAAACTGAGACGTGTAATTATCTGACCATATATAATGTTGTTTGAAGTGGATGTCCCTATCAAACAAAGTTTCCATAAAATAACTAGAAACACCCTTGCACAAATTCAATAGAATGAGTACGATCATCACTGATATAAAAGTGGTACTCTCTTAAAAAAATTGATCATTCTCTGTACTGTCAGAGAATGTATAAATGTTATATGCACAAAAATGGCAACTTGTACTGAGTTGTAATATTGTGATTGAACCTCCATTTGTGGTTACAATGTGTAATTCTCTACAAAATCGACCACTAAACAATAATAGTACCAATAGGAAATGTGTCTTTGCATATCTTGAACTGTTCATCCAACCATCGAGCTCTGTGTGTATGCCTAGCATACTCATAAACAATTTCATCCTTAAATTTTCTCATAAATTGAAAAATAGGCATATGTTCTATAACTAGCTCACACCGTTTAGACTCTTTTCCATCTTTCAACTGGTATGCAACTGATTTATATTTATCAAACTCAACTAAATTATTTCCTATTGCACCTTCAATTTTCTCATGGATGCAACTTTCCAATTTAGGTAATCCGCCACATGTACCACAACTTCCATCTAAACAATCCTGACTATAAAAAAATTGTCCAACTTCTTTTTCACAAAATATCGTAGGAATGAAATCCCTGGAAGATATTGGTGGAACTTGAACACCACATTCCGATAACATAGTTTCAGAATGAAAAATAGAACGAATACATAAAAATTTAGCATAATGCATAGCAAATTCAACATGTTGCCTACAACAACAAGTGGTGCGAGCGTGGTTGATTTTCACATAGAATGGTTTTAACATTTCAAAAAAATGTTGACTAATTTTAATTTCCAGATGCTCTTGTTCAAACTTACGAAAAAATTGAGTTTGAGTCATATCTAAGAAATGCTTTGGATGTGGTTCACGATTAATAGAACCAACTCTCCATTTTTACAACATCTCTTATATTAGGTGAAACTCTAGTGTTATCATGCCAAAATTGAATAACAACTTCTCTTATAAAGATCAATATTATATTTGTCCTTACGTGTGCTCTAGCAGTAAAATGCCCAAAAATCGTGTTATTGAGTGATCAAGGATATTACGCCTTTCAATTGCTTTCATTAGAGTTTTTCGATTAACTTGCAACATTCGACTTGTTTACGTAATCAAACGTTGTTTTTTTATTGATTCACTTACAACACTAGTAGCAAGTACACGACGCACAATATTACTATCCCTAGTGTGCTCTCGACACCAACAATGTGTGATATGCATCATGAAGGTTTTCAACAATCATCAGAGAGGTTTGACCACGTATATTAGATGTTGTCAATCCTAAGGTGTTTAATGTAGGTCTCATTTTATTCAATTTCATCAAACTAACCAACAACTGACATCTTTGGGAATCATTTAAAATTTCAAAATGATTATCCCAAATTTCAGTGGCTTTTCTTCTGATTTTCCATTCAGAAAGTTTGTCACACATTGGTTTCAAAATGTTTTCATCAATTTCAATAAAATAATTAGGTTTCTTACGGAAAATCCTAGGAGGTGTTTTTGTCAAATTTTGCTTGTCTACAGTTTCAACCTGAATTTCTTTATTCACATTTTCATTGTCTCCTTCAATTTCAACATTTGCTACATCACGAGTATTTAATTCTTCTTCAACATTGATAAAGTAAAAACATCTTCATCACGAGTATTTAATTCAACTTCAACATTGATAATAGAAACATTACCTGGTTCCTCATTGCTTACAATAGTAGGGGTTGAAGATGAACCTCTTCTTGATTCACGAAGATTCCGCATTCGCTCAACATTTTGAAATCTGTTTTCCTCTAATTCATTTGGTGTTTTTTTACTTAATGACTTCCTTTTTTGACTTCGTTTCTTGTCTCCCATGATGTTTTACTTCCGTGATAAGAAAAAGCGTAAAAATGACAAATTTCACAAGAATTCATACATAAAAAGTCAAACAAGAAAATCACATGGTAATTAGAACATTGGGATGTGTATAAATATGATTTATGAAACCATGATCACACTTTATAAACGCGCTCATGGTTTATAAAGCGTGATCGCGGTTCTTGTTAAAAACCCGATCGCGTTTGTAAACCGTGATCACGGTTCTATCTATATCATCAAATCCGACCCTAAGGCTCGGAAATCTTTGTTTTGCCCCAACCAAAGCTATGGAAGGTCATTATGAAGTGTAAAGGGTCAAAAAACTTCAAATTTTCTTCCACAGACTTGAACCATGCTAAAAACTGAAAACATTTCACAAAAATGGTGCCATCGCATAGGGGAGACTATTAGCTTCGTAGAAATATTGATTTTAAAGTGAATAGAATAAGATAAATATCATTTTATAATTTTTTACTAACAATAGGTCTTTAAGACATTTTTTCCGCGAATGTTCATGTCTACGTTTAAGACTGCAACTTTTGTTTCGCTTATCAAAATGTGATAAAACTTATACCATCCCAAGCATGGAGAAATTCTATACACGTTAAAAAAAATATATTTGATTTCGATATTTTTTGATATAGTTATGGTGGGCAAACGGAAAGCACTCCGTTTTCTAAATCTTTTCAGACCACTTTCACGGAAAAAATCATAAAAAAAATATTGCTCAAAAAATACAAAATAAAATCCATCCCAAGATAGACAACTACATCTAACTTTTCACCAAAGGAAAAAAACAAGATTTGGTCATCCAAATCGCAGCAAACGGACTACAATCTTATAGGTTTTTTCAAAAACAAAAACCAAGTCATATAATTTTAAGTGTTTAATATAGCTAAACTTGTCCATTTTTTTAAAAAAATAGTATTTTAGAAACTAGATTCCGATTCTATGCTACATATTCATATTTACCCATTTATTTATTTATTTATTTATTAAATAAAGTTCTTTTAAAAATAGATTGAGCTAAAATTGGAGGACTTAGGTTATATAAAGCACTTCACCCCATCATTGATTATTATAGAATATTCATGACAAATTACGTATGGGAAGAATTTTTACGGATCAACTAATTGGAGAAATTTTAGAAGCAATTGCCTACTTAACTTCTTTTGTTTTGTTTTATTTCTTTTTGTCTGTGTGTCTTGGTTTTTTTCTCTGGCAATTTTTAGCCTATTCATTCTTCTGTCAGGATCTTTCCGGGCCTAGGGTTTTGAAAAGCTATCCATAGATTTTTAATTATTAATCTGTACATGGGATCAGGCTGGATTCTTTCAGAAGATTGCAATAAGTTGCTTGGTCCAAAAAGGTACAAAATTGGATTTTATGAAAATAAGAAAAATATTTTCATCAACGTGTAGAGCTTGAGAAAATATGCACTTTTAGAGAAAACGACACTTAAAACGGAGTCAACTAATGAAAGTTATGGCACATGCAAGTTTTTGCTACTTCTTCATCTTCTCGAGCCCTTTCAAAAATGGCAAATTTTATTATGTGCTTGTGTTTTCTTCACCAAAATCCAAAAAGGAAAGAAATATTGTCTTCATGTCGTCTCAATTTTCAAGGTTGTTAACGCATCTAGTTTCAGCGTTGCCTTAAGTGGCAAGAATTTTTAGACTTGGAATTTTACTACCAATGGTAAGTCACAATTCATAGTCAAATGTTTTTGCTTGGAAGGAAGGGTTTAAGTTGCCGGTGGTAATTTTGGTTAATGGAGATCAAATGATAATTTGGATGTGGTCTATTTCCTTATAGATGCATAGTATGGTTAATGCTTTCCCATGAAGTCAAAAATCACTTAAGTTGCAATGGGAATATTAGAGGCGGCGGTAGGCGGGAATTTCTTACTATGCTTTGCGAGGGTAAAATTCCCATTATAAAAGAAAAATCACTTAAAGCAGCGTGCAATTAATTTCTTACTTATTCCTTACGGGGGTTCCTAAAATTTTCCATTATGAAAGTCAAATCACTTAAGTAAAAGATGGGATTTTGGGTTGCGATGCACGTGGAAATTCCCATTGCTTTGACTTGTATTTAATGATATTGTGGCAAAGAACCAATGGTATTTCTAGCTACGTTTGGTGCCATAGGAATAGAAATAAGGTAAATGCAAGTGGATGAACTAAAGAGAAGTCAAGGATGCATGCTATAAATAAATAAAATAAATTCATAAAAAAAGTAGCTTCTCAAAGCATGCGGGACTTGGGCGCCATTGGATGAAGAAGCATGAATTTTAATTAATTAAATTGCCAAAATTAGGGAAAGGAAATTATTAAAAATAGCATACATATGGCTATATAAGCATGGGATATTCCATAATTGAGAAGCTTTCGATTTGAATTATTTGTGATGAAGTTTGCAGCCCAACGAAGGTTTTGGCCTTAGGAAGGAGGATTTTGCATTAAAGAGTGTTTTTCCATTACAGGAAGCTTCAATTTTGGCGCATTGGGTTCAAATAGGTTGACTTTTGTTATTCGATTTTATGTTGGTATAAGTGCCCAAACTTATATTAATGAAAGGAAGTTCAAATCAATGTCGAGGATACATTGAATATCTCTTCCAATCGAAGAAATTTCTAGATCTACACAAATTGATCCAAAATTAATTGATTCCACCAAAATTAAAAGAAAAAGAGCTCATGAACAAATTTTCACCATGTTTGCGAAGCATGATGAAAGAAAGGATCAGTTTGAATCATGCAATTCCATGAGGATTTTAAAGTCAATGATAAGAAACATATCCACTGAACCTATCACCGATTTAATTGATAGGAGTTATCCAAATCTCATAATTGCAAAGGCTTTCAAAAAAATCATCCTCTTGATTCTAATCTGTAGCCCAGTGTGGAAGTCAATGCATGAAAATTCCTTCATAGGATCTTTTGCATGTGCTCCCAATCTTCCAAATTGAAGCCTTTATTGAATTTATTTGTATTTGCATTCACCAAGTGCTTTCTAGAATTTAAAATTGCTCATATGCAATTAAAAATAAAAGATGGTGAGTTTTATCTCAATTGTTTACATAAAAATTACATTGGTGCACGTACTTGGAGAAGAACTACCTTAATGTCTTCAAGGATAAGAGGAAGACATGTCGAGGCAACATAGTAAGCAAAATCACATTCGGTTGCTTCTAGATCCATTTGGTGAGAATCAAAGACAAAAGTGTTAACCACATGTAGAATATGGAAGAAGAACAAGGCTAGGAGTGTTGATGACTTTCTTCTAATTTCTTTTTCCACTTTCTTCTTCTCTTCTCTTATTTTCTCCGATTTACAAGTGATTGAGCAATCTTAAGTGATTGGTTTAAAATTTGTTATTGAAGAAGTCAATTACTTGAAATAGGTGTGCAGAAAACATGCAAAATAGAATGTTCTATTTTCAGCTTTTGTAAATCATGCATGTCATGCAAAGAGGAATTCAAGAGGAGATTTCCTATTGTTTCATTTACAACTTCCACATGTGTCGATTCATTATAGTTTCATATTTGTAAATTGCCCTCTATAAACTATAAATAGAGGAAGAACCTACGGTTAAAGGATCTGAATTTAAGGCCATTTTAATCAACATTCTAGTGTTCCAGACTTTGAGCTGAAACCCTTGATAGCATTTTTAAAGTCTAAGAATAGAGAGGAGGCATATTTGGAGAACTTTGTTGCATGCAACGGTGCATTTGTTTCTTATTTCGTTGTAGATCTTTACATAAAATTTGTGTTATCTTAGATTTAGATTTGAAACTTTCCTTTGCTTTAAATTATACATTTCAAGATCTATTTGTTTCATCTATGTGCATTTGATCAACTCATGTAACTATTAGTTAGGTTGCATTCCTTTCCTTCTTCTCGTATTTAATTATTTATCTTTCCTACACATATTGAAGTCTTATAATAACTTGTTGCAAATATACTTACATGAGGTTATGGTGCATGAGCTATGTGATTAAAGTAAAACCAACAAATAGATATTATAAAATATAATTGAAAAAAATTACACATGGCCTCACGGACCAAATGACTCTTTATCTCAACATGCCTAGGTTTTAGCGGTGTTAGAAATCTAGCCAACAGGCTCACTCCTTGGTTTCAATCTCAATAAATCGAACTCCCTTTTAGGGGGTATTCCGGTAGCTCATCACGGAAAAAAAATCTGGATTCCCTAAGGAAGGGGTAGCCTATTCCACTAATAACTCATGTTTTCACTTCACAAAGTCATCGATCTTACTTCTTGAAGCAGAGATAACAATTTCACCTAATCCCTCTTAAGTTGCATGGCAAATATCTTTCTCGCTAAAATCCCCCTTTTTCAATTCAACATTGAATTAACATTGATTTACCTTTGTCATCCAAACATGTGACTGATTTTTCAAGGTAGTCCCATCGCACCTTATCCTAGGCCAAAATTCGATCCTAAGATTATATCATGTAACATCCCTATTTCATGATTACAAAAGCAAGGGAATTTTTTATTTATTTAAATCAATGTTCACTGTTCTAAATTCAACATTTAGAACCACATTAAATTTGTTAATCAATCCTACAACAGTAACCATATGCAGCTATTATGACTCAGTATAAAATCGATCTCTCATATTTCATTTCAATGATGACTTAATGTAAAATTGATCTCTCATATTTCATTTCAATGATGACTCGAAGTGTAAAACCGATCTCTCATATTTCATTTCATTGTACACTTTGTATACTTTTGGTTCCCTTTTTCATTTAAGGGCTCATCAAGTGTAACCTGACCAAGGGCTTATCTAGGTACTTGTTACAAATACCCATCCTATATCCCACACCTTAGTCTGGTGAATTTAAGACAACGCAACTAATCAGCTTGCGATACTTTGGCCAAAGTTTCAGACATGTTTTCCATGCCTATATTCCAAGACGACATACTCATCATGAAGGAATATGTCTTTCACCACACTTGAAACTATTATCTTGATTAGACTTTCTTGACCTATGTCAATCCTTCCCATTTCCTTGTTAGACACTAAGAAGAGATAGACCCCATGGGCTAGTGCGAGATAGTATGCTTTAGTGACTAAGAGTAATCGAGTGTGTTTGAATTGACCCCACTCAATTCAATCCACTCCCTCACTCATAGTCAACGTAAGTTGACATCGGCCCGTCACCATGGGCTCATCACTTGCCCTAGTGTATAATAATAAATTGAAATCCATTATGATACGTCCTCGATTAGAGGGTTGAATGGATTATTGTACCATAACGAATGCTCCACAAGTAACCACCTAATGAACCTCATCATTAGATGGGTACTATGTGAGGTAGTGGTTATGCTCTGCAACAACCCATTAAGTCCCAAAATCTAAACCTCCCTCCTTAACAAGTTCATTAATCCCTTTAATTCAAACTTGTTAATCCTACCCTAGTTATTTTTAGCCATTAGGTGTCATTCCTAAGGACTAACTCAGGTTCTATCAACATTCCAATAAGGAACGTTATGTTTCCACTTAAATCAATAAGAAGGATCTATAGATTTATTCTGCTCATTACTTATTCTCTTTTAAGTATGAAATTTCCTTTAGTTGATTAAGTATCTTAGAAACATCTTATTAGTATATTTTAGAGCAAAACCACATACATCCAAATATACTTTAGGAGTATTTGAAGGTTCATTTTCTTGACTCCAAACGGGTTCTATGCTTTCAACCCGTAATAGTTCTCTTGACTTAACATTCATTTTCCTTTAAGTCATTCAACTATTCGAACTATTATAACTTAGTTAAACATTATCCCCTAAGTATAACTCATCTTGTGATGGAAGAATATTCTGCATCCACCTCGTAGCCTATTCAAAGGGTTCATTATGTTGCCCAATAGTGGACAACCCCTTTACCAAGGTTTCATAACATAATTACATTATGCATGCAAGTCAAATATGTATCATTTTTATGACTTCATTATTGCAATAAGAAGAACTTTGTTCTTAATGCCTTAAAGGTTAGTTCAAGTTATACATCTAACCCATTTTATCATTCCTAACCTTTCTTAAGTACAATTCCATTTCATTATTGTACTTAATCGTCATTTAGGATAGGTGGATTGCATTATAGTATAATCACTTAGATCCCTTTTTACAAGGTAGATTCTTATATGTACTTAATGAGATTAAGTACTCTCTGTGATTATCCCTAAGGTCCAAAACCCTTTACTTTTAGTCATGCAACCCGTGTTTGTTTCATATCATTCCTCATAAAATAGCCATACTAGTATTGTTCCATAATGATGTAATTAAGCATAATCAATCATAACTTAAATTCCACAACATATAACTAGTTTTGAATATAACTTATCCATTATTGTCTTATTCAACAAATTCAATAATTAAAATTTATAACAGCCAATAACTATTTCAAGATAAGACATTCCATTTATACCTTTCATACAAGTTATTCACAAAAGACAATGCTTCATATCTATCCCCTTTTCTCCATATCCAAAGATCAACAATAATATTCCTAGCTTCATAATTGGTAATATGAAGTTGGTGACATTTCATATAACTTCCCAAAATTATTAATCAATGTCAAGAAGTAAAACAATGTATATCAATTGATTCCCTACAACTTACTTTCCAAGTGAAAGAACTCTTAAACTGAAAACATCATTCACACAACTAAATCAATCAAAGAGAACGATTCAAACAACCACTTCAATTATTTCCAATTTAAGATGTCAATTCAAGTAGATAAGAAGTAATCAAATTCTTCCAATAGTTACATAATTGGCCTTAGGCCTTAAACATTTATTCACAAGAATAATTCAGTAAATGAAACATAATCTTTTCATCAAACTACATTTCTTCAATCAATAGAATAATTACATCTTTCCATAATTCATCCTCTTTTCCTTTTTCACAAAATCTATTTGCAAGAGCGTTAGCATCTATCAGTTCATTTGAACTAAGCATGATAGGAGCTAAATCCTTGGAACCATATGTTCTAACTAACAACTTCAAGAAGGAACACTGCTTATTAATAGAAAATAGTCAAGGGTTTAGAAAGATCTTTTCCTGTTTGAACACTTCCAGAAGTACCTTACTCAAGTGTATCACAAAACCCTACGCAATGTTAGCATCTAACAATCCAATCAAGTCTAAATCCTATCAACTAGAAGACATTCAAAAAATAGATTTAACATTCATCCATTATTCATCCAAACAAGTAACCCAAAAACTATACAAGTATACATTCTCGCTTAAGCAATATCACACCAATAATGCAAAGCCAAGTATACATAATAATAGATGGGAAAGCATGAGTAGAAATGCCTTAATCATGCAGCCCATACTACATGATTAAAAATTTCACTCGGTCCAATAATTACATTCAAGAATGAGTTCAATTCAAATAGTCCAACCACCTAAAGGTTTGACAAGATTGATACAATGAGTATGGAGATAATAACAATAAGCTCAAGCTCTCGAGGCCCGAATCATTTTATTTATCATACAGAAATACCTACATGAACAACTTGGCTTCAACCAATTTAGAGTGCATGTAATTCATTGGAATACACAACACAACTATTCATCAATGAGATAGTATTAAGTCAATTCAAGTATTCCATGCTAAGACTAGGTGAAGAATCATACTTAGCCAAATACATCATTCAGGTAAGAAGTAATGATTCAACCAAAGAAAGAAGGCCCACAATCAAACAACCTTTAAAACCGAACTAAACGATGTCCTTGATCATCTTCGTATGATCAAGGATCGATAAGAGTTTAGATTGATCAACACTCAAAAGCATGTTTATAAAACCATCCAAATGCTTCAAGTCAAGGTTCCACTAGATAGCCTAACCATTTAATATCATTAATAAAAGTGATCCAAACTTAAACATACCAGAATATATAATAGTTCAAGATGCCATTTAAACATCAGGAACCTACCCAAGGATCACGTAATTCCAAAAAGATCCACAATAATCTCTCTGGGTAAACTCTAAGCTTCCGAAATCGAACAACCACAGTTCTGAGTCAAGCTTTCCACAAAACCACTTCATATCATTCAAGAAGAGATAAGGAAATAATCACACCATTTTAGTAATGGCTACAACTAAGACACATAAATCCATATAAGGATGCACCAACACATATGATGATAAACCTACCCTACTGGTTCGAGAAGGAGAATAAGGCTACAAATCAAGCCTTCCCAAAACAACTCAAAATAATATCCAATCCTATCAAACGTGACACAAACCAAAGTCACTCGGAGAAGGAGCAGATGCGAAGGAAGAGGAAAACAAAATCCATGTTCCATCACTCATGACACTCCCAATCCACATATGATGGAAAACCTGCAAGGCCGAATGGATAGCATCAAAAGAAAATCAAAATCCATTGAGCAAACCTTACCCAATCTATAACATTCATACTTACAAATAGGACTTTGTATCCACTAGGTATGTGAGTTTCCAACTCCAACACGAGAAAGTCATTAAAAGCATGCAACCTAACAACTTAACCCTATCCCAAGATTTTGAGTATTTGAACGAATACAAAGAAACAAACCCAAAATATTTAATAACAATATCATTAAACGACACGGTCTAACTCGACTATGTGCTTGAGTTCCGGCTAACCCACATCACGTGGTCATTATTTTCTTTAAAGAATAAGCACATGCAGATTCCATAGCCATCAAAAATAACAACACATAGATTGATAACAACACATCAAAACCCATTTGTAAAATATATGCACATGTAACTTGAAAATGCACTTTTCATTTCCATTACATGATCATGGTAAGTTCATTTTAAAACACCCAATAGTCATGTGAAGAAAATCGATGTTTCAACCATGATAAAACAAGTATACAATTGCAAGATCAAAAACAGTTCTAACAACTACTTACCAACAACATATTCCATTTTATTGAGCAATAATAAAACCTAGAACCCCAAAATGCTTTCTATAATAAGCAGAGTTCTTTTCATGAACTAATTAGATAGAAATTTTTTTAAGGGATTAGAGCCTATCATGTCATGGTAGAGCTTCCTGAAGTCTCCTTCACTCCCAAGATCCTTCTTCCAACTCCCACAATAGCTTCTACAATCGAAGCAATTGATCCTCACCAAACTTTCTCCACTTTCCACTGGAATCTCCCAACATTTTCCAAAAAATAGAGAAGCCAAGATTCAAACCAAATCAAAACCAATTCAAACACCCACAATCTCCATATGCAGAGCGAGAAGGAGAAAAAAATGACCAAATGGAAACCCAAAAAAACAATACTACCTTCACCAAATCCATGTTTTCCCTAGGCAGTTTGGAATGATTTTCCAAATCATCAATGCTAGCTAGGATGGTCCGTTTTTCCATTGACCAACCAACTTCCTCCAACTCCATTTAGATTAGCTACTAACTGCATAGCCGACCATACTACCAGGTTAGAACCAAATTTTAGCAACTTGTCAATTCAAATTTGGCTTACCACTAAAAAGTGGCGATATCTACGATTAATGCCCAACAATAAAGGTTCTAAATACATGCAAGGGTGGTGGCGAAAACCACTAACCCACCATTGACCATTATCCCTCCCAATGTCAAATGGAGTCAACATCGAGTTAGGGTCTAAGTCCCTTTTCCTTCTCATCATAGGTTAGGGTTTAGATCAAACTCAACAACATAACAACTAAGCATAGGTCATTTAGATTAGGTTCTTAAGCAATCAAATTAATTCATATGCCTTAGGTCTAGGTTAGACCATTAGAAAGTCAAGTGTTATCAAAGATTAGTTATAGTCTAGGCTTTAATAAGCTACCACAAACCGAGACCTTACCCAATCGGTGGTATGTTTTTCAAACGAGTAGTGCTACTCGAGCTAGCTCTCAACACTTTCCAGCCCTTAATATGGGACTCGAATCATAGCGAAAGTAGAATAGGTCACCAAGATCAAT